>CAUYUJ010000002.1:461843-611843 GCA_963575745.1 Prorocentrum cordatum | reverse complement strand
ATCATCATCATCATCATCATCATCATCATCATCATCATCATCGGCCCTCCTCCTCCTCGTCCTCCCGTCCCTTCCCCCTTCTGCCTCCAAGTGCCTCCTGTCTCCTCCCATTGCCTTTCCTCCCCTCTACTGCTCGTGCCTCTCCCGTCCTCCTCCCATTCCTCCTCCTCTTCCTCCTCCTCCTCCACCTCCCCCTTCTCCTTCTCCTCCTCCTCCTTGCCCCCATGCCTCATCCAGCCTCCTCCTCCTCCTCCTCCGCGTCCTCCTCCTCATGCCGTCTCCTCAAAACTCGTCTTCATGCCACCTCTTTTGCTGCCATTTGGTCCTCCTGCCTCGTCCTCCTCCGCCTCCTCATCCTCCCGTTCCCCGTGGTTTTTCCTCCTGCCTCCCCCTTCTGCATCCTCCTGCCTCCTTTTCCACCTCCAGCGACTTCCTGCCACTTCCGCCCCCCTTCCTGTTCCTGACTCTTCTTACTCCTGCCCCCTACTCGTGCTTCGCTGGCTATGACGTATTCGTGATGCGACAAGACGGGACACAGGTAGTGCAAAGCAACGCCCCAGGCTACGAGAGGGGCGACGGGCAGCACGTCCCACAGGACACCAGCCAGGCCTGACAGGGCCTGAAATCTGGAATCTGTCAGGGGGACTTTCGAAGTCCGACGCACGGGGAGGAGCAGCCGCCTCTCGCACAGACCTCCCGAAAGCAAGGGCCTCAACTGCCACAAGGCGGACCAGAGAAAAACCCCAAACTCGGCTGAGATCAACTCGTAGAGGGCTTCGCGTGTCCAGGAGGCCGCACTCCGCCCGGCAAAACCGCATGACCCCGTCATTGCCACCTCTCGGGGATGGGCAGACCCCCTCTAGCAAAACGTGGTTTAGTGAAAACGACCTGAGGCCCAAACCTGGCGGGCGCAAGCCTGGAAAATAATGGACGCGGCGCTCTTTCGAGAGCCGAAAACGGACAATTCACTAATCGACGTGTCACTGTTGGGGGTTCTGTCCGCCCCCGAACCTCCATTCCCTGATAAGATCGGTGCCCAGCGCGCCGTTGCCCGAACGCCACGGACCCCGACCAAACGGACCTTGTGGACGACGCGGGGCCAGGCAGAGGATGCAACCTCTACAAAAGCCCGTTGGTGTGATTTCCACCCGTCTCGGCGCTGCCCTTGCAGCCGCAAAGAAGTAGTCATCATAATGCTTTGGCCCTGCCTATAGATGTAAATTGTGTCTGCGTGGTGCACGCACTTCATGGTGACGACCTGGGCACACTCATCGTGCGTCACCTCTGCGTGCTGAGCCTACGTCCACGAGATGCCCTGGACTCCGCAATGCGTATATCTCCTTTCTCGGCGACCCCCACGAGTGCCACTTGTTCAATATCCTCGTCGTCGCAATCAGAACTGGTACAGCGCGAAGGCATAGGTCAACCATGCAGAATCCCGATCGCAATCACACTTGCCCGCTGGTGCCCGACATGGGCGAGAATTCCCATGTGACCCATCGCCGTGTACTGAAGGCCCCCCCGCACCTGCATGCCCAGCTCGGCTATCCCCTGCAGCCCGTGGACCAGAAGTGCGTCAACGTCGACGTCTCGAACGCGGGATGGCCCGTCCTTGGTCAGGCGATCGGCCGTCTGATCGCCGCTCGACTCTCGGCGGGCGGCGCGGTCATCTCTGACCGCCGCGCGCGGTTAATTGGAGTCGACCTTCTCGAGCGTGGCCAGACCGAGCCCGTCGTTGATCATCTCGCTCCACCAGCGGGCCCGCTGCTCCCCGCTCCAGCCGGCTGTTCCCACGCGCCCGGAGCCACCTGCGGCGCCCGTGGAATCCGCGCGCGCAGCTGGGGGCCGCCGCGAACTGCGCTCCGCAACGACATGAGAATCGCGGAACAAACCTCCATCAAGCGCGCACTGGCTAAGCCCATGTCGCGGCGCAGCGTCATGGGAGGCCGGCGCCATATCGCCGCGGCTCTTCGCGACCGTGGCCGATCGGCACTTCACCGCGGCAAGTGGCTGCGCTCGCGGGCCGCAGCACTTGGCTACGTTGACCGCGGAGGTCTGGCCAGTTGACCTCGAAGCCCGACCCGTCGGCGCGCGCGATTGCCGTTGGGGGGGGGCGCGGCCGTCGATCGGCCGGGCGCTGGGGGCACGGCCCTGGAGCAGACGCCCATGGCGATGAACGAGCCGGCACGGGTCAGGAGAAGGGGAGCGGGTGAACAGTCCCCTAGCGAGTCTGCGCAAGGACTTCATCCTGTCCGCAATTCGCCACGCAAAGGCCAGAAGCATGTCGTCGTCAACGCCTCGAACGCGGGATGGCCCGTCCTTGGCCAGACGATCGGCCGCTTGATTGCAGCTTGAATCTCGGCGGGCGTCGCGGTCATCTCTGACCGCCGCGCGCGGTTAAGTGGAGTCGGCCTTCTCGAGCGTGGCCAGACCGAGCCCGTCGTTGATCATCTCGCTCCACCAGCGGGCCCGCTGCTCCCCGCTCCAGCCGGCTGTTCCCGGGCGCCCGGCGCAACCCGCGGCGCCCGTGGAATCCGCGCGCGCCGATGGGCCCGACGCGAGTCGCTGTCCTCGACGACGCGAGTAGCGCGCAACAAATCTCCAAGGAGCAGGCGCCCATGACGATGAACGAGCAAGGAGGGGCCAACAAAAGGGAAGCAAATGAACAGCTCCCTCGCGCGTCTGCACAGGGCCTCACCCCCTCCGCAGCTCGTCGCGCGACTGGGCAGGGGATCTCGCGCTGCCTGGAAGCGCATGCGCTGGGGCGCAACGTCGAAAACCAAGGGGTGGCCGCCCCCCCGAGCGCCTCTGGCAAGACGAGAGACCACCTGACTTGGGCCGAGCATGGCAAGACGGATCGCCATCTTCTCCCAGTCTAACACGCGAGCCTCACGAGCGCGCTGCCCCCTCCAACTCCCGTTGCTCGAGCACCCCCCAAGGCCCCTATGGACATGCCCATGCTGTCGAGCCCAGTGCCGCCTCGCATTGGGCGGGGCCAAGAAATTTTTCAGTTTGCCTGATTTGGTCGGGCGCGCGGCAGCCGTCGTGCCCGACTGGGCGATGTCGCCGCATCGGCCGGCAACTGAATCACTGCTTGGGGGGCCTCGATGACGGGCCCAACGAGGTCGCCCGCCGCGTCTGCGACCCGACGCGGAAGCGCTGCCAGACAGTGGCCAATCACATGAGCGAGCTCATGCCAGAAGCGCGCGAGCAGGCAGCCACCGCCGCCTCACTCTCCGCCGTCGGCAAGCTTGCGCTGACACCCTTAATGCGCGCGGCGAGGAGACCTGCAGCTACGACATAGACCCATCATGCGCGCATGCCGAAACCGAACTGGGGCGCTGGTCTCTGATTCGAAGATCGTCGAACGGAATAATTTCGCAAAGTTTCGGGGCGCAGAGGAGAACTGCCATCGCGCGCACTCCGTTCCGACGAGCGCGGCGCGCTAGCGCGTCGTCCGAGCAGTTCGCTTTCTCGCGTAGCGCGCGGGCGTTCCCCGCAGTCAGTCTGCAGTCAGTCTGCAGTCAGTCTGCAGTCAGTTCTCCGAGAGGGCCGAGCAGTCAGTCTGCCTCCGCCGCATTCGGGCGTCTTTTTGACGAGTCCGCGGCTGGGCGCGGGCTGCGTCGCCCATGGGCCCGGATGGCGGGCCTGGTGCCGCAGGCGCCGCCGGTGGGCATCGGCAGAATTTTGACGTCAATGGCTCGTGTGAACACGTCATCGCGCGCTGGGCGCCGCTCCCGCCTGGACGCGATGCGTCGGCCAACCGAGAGATTGAACAATTACGGGCGCAATCGGGGGGGCGCGTGCGATGGGCCTCCCAAGCATGAGAAAGTGCAACCTGAAGATGTTTCGGCCACTCGCCTGGTGTGGCCATGCTGGGCCAGGCTCCGATTCCATTCTGTCGCCGACGACTTGGGCGAGGCTCGGCGCCCAGGAAAACGGGCAGCTTGGCCAGAATGAGCTCGCAAACCGATTTTCCGGCAACCGCCGCTGCGCCCTCCCAGGTCGGAAACTCCTCGCGATGCTTCGATTCGCATGACTGAGAAACGCCGTCTTCGCGCGGCCGTCACGCGTTGCCGCAGAACCAGCGCCGCCGCCGAATGCGCCCGCGCGCGTCGCCTCGCGCCCGAGTGCCCACCTCCTCGCGATGAAAGAGATCCCAGAACAGCGCCCCCTTCTGCGCCGCGTAAGGCCGCATGTCTGCGTCTGGGACTCCTGGGGCCTCCAAGTCAGGGGCGGGCGGGGTGGCCGGAGTAGATGGGGTCGGAGGATCGCGTCGCATCGCCGGCGCATCGTCGACGCATTGGGACTGCGCCAGCGACGCATCGTCGACGTCGGCGATTTATCAGCGACGTCGGCGTGAAACAAATCGGGCCCCTCGTCGAGCCACATCGGCAATGCGTCGGCGATGCGGCGCGATCCTCTGGCTCTATCCACTCCGTCCCCAACTGGGGAGCCCAGAAGTTGCCTGCCCCCTCGGGGGCCGACGGGCTGCGAGGGCCAGGCCCGGCCGTTCCCCGCGACGTCAACGACGTCAGCGCCCCCCAGAGAGCGCCGGGCGGGCCTGTGCCAGCTAGATAGGGCGACGCTTGCGCGCCGCTGTTCTTTGCGTTTTCAACCAGCGGCCCAAGCGTCGAGATCGGGCGCCGTCGCGAATGGGCCCTGCCAGTCCGTCAAACACTCATCTGCTATAGCGCGTCGCCTGGCAGCGCTGCTATGTAATCAGCAGGGGCGGCGCGGCCGAACATTTGCAGTTGTTCGAAAAGAATGCGACCATTCTGCGCTGGTTTCTGCATTGCGCGCGCGAGATGCACCGTTTCGCGGCGAGGCCCTCGCGCGCGTGAACGAGGATCCGCCTCCACGCGCGAGGCCGCTGCAAACGTTCGAAACCGACGCCTGGCATCAAAGCGCTACTCGCGGTTTGAAACGCGCCCGCCCTCCACCCGCGACGCCCTGGCAGACGTTTAAAGCGAATGCGCGCAGCGATAAGGGGAACGCGTCGCGCATTGGGCTGGCCCTCCATCCGCGAAGCTCTGGCCAACTTTTCCACGCGAGTTCGCGCGGCGAAAGAGCGACGCATCGCATTTCGAACGACGGTCCGCCCGCCGTCCGCGACCCCCCCGCGCACTTGAAAACGGACGCGCGCGGCGCCGTGGCAGGGCCCGCTCTCCATCGCGAAGCTGCGGCAAATTTTGAATGCGAGCGCGCGCTGCGATGCGGCGATGACCATATTGTTTGAACAGGGCCCGCCCTCAAAATTTCCACGCGAGCCCGCGCGGCGCTATGCTGCGAGCCGCGCTAGGTTTGAAAAGAACCCGCCGTCCGTCTATTAAGCTCTTGCAGACATTTGAACAACAATGTGCGCGGCGCTGGAGAGGGAACGTCATTCGGCGCGATAAGGCTGCGCCCCGCGCGCCCCCCCCCGGCCCCGCCCCCCCCCGCCCCCCCAATCCTTGCCTCTGCCCCCCGCGTTATCCGGATTCGGCGCGCTCCTCTCGCGCTTCGCGGCCCCGCAGGGGGCCCCGCCAAAAGTCCCAGTGACGCCGTCAGCGTGCGCCCCCGCCGCTCGCTTCGGCGCACTCCTCGCGCGCTTCGCGGCCCCATCGGGGACTCCGCTGAACGCCTCAGAGGCGCGCTTCACGCGCGCCCCCCCGCCCCCCCCCGCACCCCCGCCCATGCAGAACAGCCCTCGTGCGCGTCGCGGCCCCGCCGGGAGCTCCACCCGCGGCCCCAGCGACGCCGCGCGCATGCGCCTCCGCCACTCATGTCGGCGCACCCCTCGCGCGCTTCATGGCTCCACAGGGACCTCCACCCAAGGGCCGAGCGGCGTGGGTCGCGCGGGCCCCCGGCGCCCATTTCGACGCGCCCCTCGCGCGTCTCGCGCGCCGCGGCGACGGCCCCTCGCGTCCGTCGGCGCGCCTGGCGAACGTGATCTCGCGCGTGATCTCGACCTCTCGCCAACGGTCTGTTGGCCCGCTGGCGCGGGACCCCGCGGCCCGCAAATCGACCGGCGCGCAGAGCGGCGCGGGCGCGGGGCGGGCATCTGCGGGGCCTGGTGGGTAACTACTTCTGGTGGAATCCGCGTTGCTGCGCCTCCATGGTCGGCCCCATCAATAGTTTATGGAGTCGCGGGGGTCGGGGTTTCTCAGGTCGTCTCGCGCGCGGTAAGGCATCTCGGCTGCTTCCAGCGCCTTCTTGCGCTCCTCCTCCCCCTACGTTACCTCCTGGCACTCGTTGTGATTACTGTTGGCCCCGATGGTTTAAGTGCAACGCGTCGTTGCTATTCTTCGCGGTCGTACCGTACGCGTGCTCTACTCATCGGCTCTGTCGATGCAATAGCGTTTGCGCATCTGTCTGAGCTTCTGCACGCGCCTGCTTGTGCTGCTGCATCTCGATGTGCCCATGTGCGTTGGCCACCTGGCTGCGTTGTCCATCGCCCTGGCTCTGGCAGAATCGAATGGCCTGGCCCCCCTCGAAGTCTTTCGCTGTGGATCACTGTTGTGCGTTAACTGCTGCTCGTCGCGTTGGACGTGCTTCTGCACGTGGGCCCCCTTAGGCAGTCGAGTTCGCTCTCGCGGTCCCGTTGCGGTTTCCCTCTGCTGGTTGCTGTCGCGGCATGTCCTTTGACTCTGGACTGGGCTTCCTGCAGCCCCTGTCGGAGATTGCCTCCTTCTGCTGACTTTTGGTCTCGTCGGCGGCGGTGGCGCAGTGCTCCGCCATGTTGTTCCTCTGCCTCAATGCCTCCTGGATGATGTACCTGTCTTTCTGCCCCATGCTGGACATATGCATGTTTGTTGTTTTGAACTCGGCCCTGGGCACCTCCCGCCTCCTGCTCGATTCCATGTAGATCCTGGCGAGGGTCTCCCCGCACTTATTGATGTGATTCGCTGCCCGTGGTTTGGATTTTTTATTCCGACGCGTGATCTACCGTGGCCGCGTGGATCTTGCCTTCTCTATTGGCCTTCCAGCCCCTGGCGGCCCTTCAAGCCCCGTCCGTGTATATCTTCTTGCGGTGCATGTTGTTGCTCACCTTGTTGGCTAATTAAGTCGCTCTCGTCGTTGCCCTGGGTGCTGTCCCTCTGGTGCTTGTAGGTGTTTGCCTCGTCCTTGTAGGATGCAGACGCTTGGCCTAATATTTTGAACTTCTTGTCGGGGATGTCGTAGCGGTCGGTGGCGGTGGCGCTTGCGGATCCCAGTGGGGGTGCGCTGACGTGTCCAGTGCGTCGTATACCTGGATGTGGCGCGGCGCTTGTTTGCCTCGTTCTGCGCGGCGGTGTGTGGTCCCCGTGCTCGCCGTCCGCTCCCAACTCCTCGTCTCCCCCGTCGATCCTGCTGTTGAACTCGGCGGTGTGCTCGCTGAGCTGCGTGATTTGCTCCTGCACTTTGTTCTTTGCGTCCCTGGGCGTATTCCTGGGCTGATCTCTGATGGGACAGTTGTTCTGGATCATGCTTTCGGTGAGCGATGTCGTGCTGAGGGAATCATCCGTGGGTCGTTCGGCGCTGTTGGTCCTGACCGCGAAGGGCGCGTAGGATTTGAGCATATAGAGCTTGCTCCTCAGCGCGGAGCAAAACAATGAAGATCTTGGCGGTTCCTCCCACTGGGGGTGTTTAGAAATTCTATTTGTCCTGATGGGTCGGAGGTCCAACGCCAAGATGCCGGTGATGGCATTGTGCTGCGTGGTCGTCTCCTCGTTGTCGTCCTGGCGGGTTTCTTTCTTCTCGCGCTCTGTGGTCTGAGTCTTGTCATTGTGGGTGTTTCGTCGTTCTTTCAACCACAACAACAAAAATGTGTAATTATTCCACCTGGCCAATTGTGCGCCGACTGCTGGTTTGGGCCTTGCTATTGGTCTTGGCGACAATTGTCGTCCTTATGATCGTGGTTGCCACTTGGAGTGGTATTTAGGTGTTGCTTTGGGCGCCATGGTGGTTGCGGGAGGTCGCGGTTGGCGCTGCGCGCTGTGGAACGTGGTGAAACATACCCTGGCACTGGCGACGCGCAGCAAAAACTCACGAGTCGGCACGCGCCCACCGCAACGGTCTATGCCAGGCGGAGCTGCGGGACCTCTGGGAGGTCTATGCCGTGGTACGCGTAAGGCAATGCCAGCCAGCGAGAAAAAAAAGGTACAGGTGGTGGGTGTTGTGGTGGATATCGCGGCCGCCACGGTCCTGCAGGCGAGCGCGCTAGCGCGCCACTCCTCCTAATCGTCGTCGCCGTCAACCATCGTCACCAGTATCACCACCACCAACAATATCGTCACCATCGCGATCATCGTCATCATCATCATCATCATCATCATCATCATCATCCATCATCCATCATCCATCATCCATCATCCACCATCCATCATCATCATCATCATCAGCATCAGCATCAGCATCATCATCATCATCATCATCATCATCATCATCATCATCATCCATCATCCATCATCCATCATCCATCATCCATCATCCTCATCATCATCACTTCAACATCACTTCAACCATCATCAGCATTAGCATCATCACCATCACCATCACCATCAACATCGTCGCCATCATCATCATCGTCATCATCATCATCATCATCATCGTCATCAGCAGCAGCATCATCGTCTCCCCCATCACCATCACCATCCTCCTGCTCATCATGCTCCTCCTGCTCCTATTGTTATTCCTGCTCCTCCTGTTCCTCCTCCTCCTGATCCTGCTCCTCCTCCTGCGCCTCCTCCCCTCCTCTCCCCCCTCTTCACCTCCCCCCTCCTCCCCCCTCACCCTGCTGACAACCTCCCTTCCCCTCCTCTTCCCCTTTTTCCCCTCCCCCTCCTTCAACCTCCTCCCCTCCCCCTTCTCCTCCTCCTCCTCCTCCTCCTCCTCCTCCCTCCTCTTCCTCCGCCTTCTTCTCATCCCTTGCATCTCTCCTCACGCCAGCCGGCCGGAAAAGGCCGACGCAGGTTGTGGGCACGCCCCGGCCGGCTGCGGAGGCATCCCTGCGTTCCACACCAGGGTGGTCAAACTCCATCGGAAGTGCCAGGTTGAACGCCAGGGCTGAGCAGGCCGGCGAAGGGCTGCCTCCGCAGATTGAAGGAACGGAGGGTCAAGGAAGAACCCCCTGCACTCCTGTTTTGCGATAGCAAACATCGCGAAGGACGGCGTTTGGCCATGTTCAACCTCAGGGGGCCCTCAGTCGAGCGCGGGACCGTCAGAAAATTGCTTGAGCTGAAAAACCGAATACTAAGGAAGGGTTTTAGACTTCTGGGGGCCCACGATGTGAAAACAACGCGACGTCGGAGATCTGAGGAAGAACGGGGCTGAGCAACATGCCCTATGGTGCATCATCTGTGCATCGTGCTGGAAGGATGCCGCAAGCCCTTTGCAGCAATTGCGTATCACCTCGAGCACCAGGTTGGTCTGCTCTGGTGCGCGCGCGGCTCTGGGGAAGGCACACATGAGAGGAAGGGAAGCGAGAGGAAGAGAGCAGGGGGGGAGGACGGGTCTTTTGCTCGCGGAGTCGCGGAGCTCCAGCTGCATTGACATGTGAACGGGGAGAGAGCCTCAACCACAACAGGTACATCTCGCAGCGAGGGTTTGTAGTCTGTGCGCGGCTGTAGGGCGACGCGCAATTCTCAGCTGCAAGCCCAAGATTGCGCAGCAAGGCCAGTGTGTCGGAGCCCGAACACCTTGGTGTCAGGCGGGCCCTGCAGGGAGATCCAGAACAGAAGCCATGAGCGCATAATGCGGGAGGGCACATGGCCCATCCCTGCTCTCGACGCCTGCGAAGGCGTAGGCAAAGGAAAAGGCATCGGGCGAGTCAACTGCCGGGTGGCCTGGGGGGCAGGGGGGGGGCAGAGGCGCAGCCTGTCTCCTGGTTTTCTCGCTGCAAGCAACATCCGAGAGGACCCGCGCGGCCGGCCCACGCAATCAGCAGGCATTGCAATGCTACCCGTGGCGGTGACCAAGCCACGGGCAGCATAAGACACTAACGCGAACGAAGGGCATCATAAGGACGACAAGTCCAGCCTGAAGGGCCGCAAGCGGGGCTGACCCATCAAAAGCGGCGATATCGCTCCGAGTCGTTTCTCTTGGGAACGAGGAGCCCCCACCAAAGGGCGCCCATCCTCCTCAACGCGAAGAGACCTTGCAACGTGTTTCAGGGTTTGCCTGGAGTCCTGGACGGGGCAGGCAACCTCCTCGAGTGCCGCGGCACTGGCAGAAGCACCTCCCGCGGGCACAATGTTTCTCCATTCCTCCGCAAACGCGGCAAACGCGGAGACTGAAGTGGCGTCGCCTCCCGAAGGGCCCCCACCGTAAAACGATGCGGCAATTTCCCAAGGAAAACGAGTTTCTCCGCAATGGGCGCGGCTGCGACGCGCAGCGGCGCAGAGGCACTAGACGAGGACCCACCCGAGTCTACCTGCGCCGCCAGCACATCTGGACCAGGAGCCTCAGAAAGAGAGGCAACTACACACAAGCTAGATCTCGCAGCGGCCGTTGCAACTCCCTCGGGGGCCATATCAAACGAAACAACATCTCGGCGACAACTTTGTCAACGTGCCACTGTCCGTGCTGCGGGCGGCATCCAATCAATGCTTTTTCCATTCCGATCTCAGGCAAGCGCCCATGCTACTGGGATCTGAGCAGCACTGCAAGAACAACTTAGACGTGTGAGGCGGACCCGTGGACGCGCAGACAGTGCAATCCATCCAGGTAAATCAACGGGAACGGCCCGAACATTCAAATCCAACGACCGAGTGGCGATTAACACTTATGTTGACTTGATTGGGTCCATGGGAAGAGCCTGAACATGTCCTGAAAGGTGGCAGCTGCCGTTTCATTTAGCTTGAAACCGACTTGGCCACGGTTGGCTTCGCAACAAGCATTGCTCCGCGGCGGAAAACCAGTGATACAAGAAACAACGCACTAATCAGAGACGGCCTGCTCACATGTATGGTTTTCGGGATTGGCGTACTCGACGTCACCCAATTCACGGGGGGGACAAATGCGCGGCACACATGCCCACGGAAAACACCTCCGTGAACTTGATGCGACGATCCGCACCATCGAAGAAGTCCGAAACAATGGAAATCGGCCGTAACTTTGACCCCAATGTTGGCGCAGCGATCTCCAGTCCTACGGAACAGCTCCTCTTCCGACGGGCCAAGATCGTTCAAGCTGGGGCGCGCCTTCGCGTTGCCCGCTCCCTCCAGCGCCTCATGGGCCTCGTCGGCTCCAGCCTGCGAGATGTGGCCCGCGTGGACTGCGAGGACGTGCGCGCGCACCTCAGGCGAAGCTGCATAGTCAACGATAGCGCTGGCACAGTCAGCGCGCGCCAAAACGACCTCTGCCCAGCGCGCCGCCGCGCCCGGGGCGCCGACTCTCGCGGACGCCAGCCTGCGCGGCGCAGCTCGCAAATGGGATGCCTCTTGCAAAGCCTGCCTGCTCAAATCAACCCGCCCAGCGAAAAGGTTTGTCGGGGGGCTCGACGCACCATTCGGCGACCGATGGCCCCTCCGCCGGGGGGGCGGGACGGGTGTCCCCAGGGCGCGGGGGGCCACCCCCGCGCAACCGAGGGAAGCAGGCTCTGGTCCGAAGCATGGCCGTCGATTTTGCCCGGGATCTGCCGACCCACGACTTCGCGCCGCTCATCTTTCAAAACAAGACATGTCCAAATTCAGCCGCTGGCTAAGAATATCTCAGCATCCACAGCCCGAGGGGCACTCCAAAGGACACTTTCGCACCTGTCCAGACCTCCAAGCTTGCCTCTGCCACTGGGGCAAAGGGGCGGAACGCCCTTGGCAACTTTGAGACACTCAGAGCACTGCCAAAAACTGGATACCCGAACCCACTGATGAGGCAGCGGTTCCGCCTTGGGCTTAGGGGGCTTGGGTACCAAAGGAATGCCTTTGAGATCGAGCCTGGGCCACTCTGGCATAAGCTCAGCAGAGAGGCGCATAACGCATTTCGAATTGGACAAGCACCGATCCAACCATTCAACATCACCAGGGTCAGGCTGTGGGTGCCTGACAAGTGAGTTTGTGGCAACGCTGTCAGCTAGGTCGTTACCCAGCTTCCAGAAACGTTCCAACTCGGTGAGATCGCTGGAGGAGGAGGCGGAGGAGGAGGGGGGAAGGGGGGAGAGGAAAGGACAGGAAAGACAGCGAGGGAAGAAAGGAAGGGTATGGAAAACGGGTGATAATGCATGGGCGTTGGGAGGAGGGGGGCGGAAGGGGGAGAGGGGAGGATGAAGAGGACGGCTTGCTCGAACAGGGGGGCCCTCTTTTTGATCATCACAACGTGCACAGGGGAGGGGAGCTTAAAACTTGCCTGTGTCCCCACTCCGTGAACGAGCCGAGGAACCAGGTATAAGCGAGAGGATGAGGAGAATGTGAGGGAGGAAGTGGGAGGACGAAGCAATGAGCGCGATGGGAAGCAAAGAGGGGGAGTGAAGAGGAGGATGGACACAAGGGAGGCAAGGAGAGGGCAGAGAGGGATGGGCAAGCGAGGTGCGCTCGCGTCCTATCTGACGTCCTATCTCTCCCTCCCACCCTTACCATTGCGTAGAACCCCTCGAAGAACCCCGCTGTTCGCACAGTTGGATGTCGAAAAAGGCAACGGGTCCCAAAGGGTACGCGATGCATAGTATGCCATATCCTTGCGTAGTCAAACTTTGCACATCACACTATTGCAGCGCCAGGGCATCACACAGCGGCACATAGCATAGCTTTGCACAGCATCCCATTGCATGGTATCGCGCTGCGTAGCCCGGCGCTGCACATCACACCAAACACCAAGCTCCTTCACAAAATGCGGCAGAGTCGCACGCCTGGGGCCCAGATGCCTCCAAGACGGCCCAAATATCGCTCGAAAGCGGGCCACTTTGACACCAAGACGGCTCAATGTGGCTTCAAAACGGCCCGCTAGGCCTTCCAGGCGTCCCAAGAGAGCCGTAAGAGCCTTCCCAAGAGGGTCCCAAGAGGCACCTCCATCAGGTGCTCTGAGGTGTTTGAATGTGTTTTGGGTGTTCGCCGTGTCGTGCTTCCGACGCTCCAAGACGACCCAAAAGGCCTCCAAGACTACCCCAATGCGACCCAGCAGGCCCCCAAGAGGGCCCTGACACGGCCCAATAGAGCTCCAAGACAACCCAAATGGCGCCGAGGACGGCCCCCAAAGGCGCCAAAACGGCTCCAAAAAGGACCCCGGAGGGGGAATACTAACTCTAGACTTCTGTCCCAAGACGCCACCAGGAGGCCCCAAGAGGCCGAAAGCAGCCCACCCAAGAGGACCCAACACGGCCCTCGAGAGGCCCAAACGAGGCCCAACGACTGCCCAAATGATGTCCATGAGAGCTCTTCAAAAAGTACAACAAACCTGTATCATAAGGATGCGTGGCAAGGCTGCAACGGCATAGGAGGCCAATGTATATATTTGTCGAACGAGATTGGCCGGCGAAGGCCGCTAAGGATGGGCCGAAGGGGCAAGTATGCAAGGATACCCTTGGAATGGTTGCCCATATTTACTACGCGGGCTGACTGTACAGAAAAACTCTGCCACATGTGACGGCGTTCATCGTCGTCCTCCTCCTCGTCATCCACCTCCTCTTTCTCCTTCTCCTCCTCCCATAATCACCTTCGTTATCATGATCGTCATCATCATCATCAGCGTTATAATCATCATCTTCGTCGTCGTCGTCATCGCCATCGCCGTGGTCATCGTTATCATCATCGTCATCATGGTCGTCACCCGCATCAACATCCTCACCATCATCCGCATTATCATCATCGTCAACATCGTCATCATCATATTCGTTATTAGTATCGCCAACATCGTCGTCGTCATCAGTATCGTCAACATCAATATCATCATCATCCTTGTCCTCCGCATCTTCCTCACCACCATCATCCAATGCATCATCACCATGATCGTCATGACCATTGATTGCATCACCATCATCATTGTTATATCATCCTGCTGGAAAACATGACATGACACGGTGGCAGACTTGCCGCAGGCAGCTGAATATGTCATGCAAACTACGTGGCGCAGTCTATGTTCAGCAGTAGGTGTGGTGCAAGTTAGATGGTGCAACCAATGATGTGCCCTCTATGTGGTGCAAAATATTTGGTGCAATATATGTGGTGTAAGCTAAGTTGTGTAACCGTTGTGGTGCTATGTATGCAATATGATAGATGCTACGATAAACAAATGTGTGTAATAAACAACTTGTCAGGGTGCCATACGTGTGATGCATGCAATACGTGTGGTGCAATATTTGTGACGCAGGCTAGATGGCGCAAACTGTGTGGAGTAAGCTACGTGTCGCAGCATCAGCATACTTGAGACAACATTTGTGGTGCAATACTTGGGGTGCAATCTACGTGGTGCAATCAATGTGGTATAAGCTAGGTGGTGCAAACCGTATTATGCCGTCTCGGTGGTGCAATACATGTGGTGCAATTCACTTGCTCAACGTGAAGCTGTCCTCTCCACTGCTCGTGCAAACATCCCACCCTCCCACCCACAACTTGGTCGCGAGACCTCTTAAGAGCGTGACGGTGGGTACCGAATGGCACTTGGCAGCGACACCGACGCCGACGACGGCAGCGACAACGACGGCGACGACGACGCCGACGACAACGACTACGACGACGCCGACGGCGCCTCCAACGACTTCGACGACGACGACGACACCGACGAAGACGACACCGACGAAGACGACGGCGACGGCGACGGCGACGATGACGATGACACTACCAACGACGACGACACCGCCGATGACGACGACGCCGACGGCGACGACGACGACGACGGCGACGGCGACGACGTCATCAACGAAGACGACGACGACGAGGGAGGAGGGAGGACGACGACGGCGACGACGACAACGACGAGGGAGGGGGGAGGACGGCGACGACGCGAACGGCGAAGTGGTGGGACGCAGGCATGGCGAAGGGTTCGCGAGCTCTCGTCGTAGTGCCGCGCTCCCCGCCTAGGCTTCCCGCTCTGTAAGAGGAAGGCCGAGAGAGGCGGCGGGGGCGACAGCGGTCCCGCCTCGAAAAGGGAGGCGACGCCGACGACGACAACGACGAAGGAGGAGGGAAGACGACGACGACGACGACGACGGCGACGAAATAGGAGGGACGACGACGAGACGCCGACGACGGACGACGACGACGAGGGAGGAGGAAGGACGACCACGGCGACAACGACGACAGATACGACGACGACGCCAAAGAGGACGACGACGACGACGAAAGCCAGAGGACGACGACGGCAACGACGACGACGACGACGAGGCCGATGACGACGACGACGACGACGACGTCGCCAACGAAGGCGACGACGACGAGGGAGGAGGGAGGATGACGACGGCGACAACGACAACGACGAGGGAGGAGTGAGGACGCCGACGACGCGAACGACGAAGAAGGGAGGACGGCGGCGCCGACGACGACAATGACGAGGGAGGAGAGAAGCGACGACGACGACGACGGCGACGGCGACGACATAGGAGGGACGACGACGAGATGCCAATGACGGACGACGACGACGAGGGAGAAGGAAGGACGACCACGGCGACAACGACGACGGAAACGACGACGACGCCAAAGAGGAGGAGGACGACGACGACGACGAGGAACGACAGAGGACGACGACGGCGACGACGACGACGAGGGAGGAGAAAGACAACGACGACGACGACGACGCAAGAGCGCGCGCGCACGCTTTTGTTGAACATCCGTGTTGCGAAACCCTGGGTTTTTGTATGTTTTCTGGCCACTCGATTTTATGCCCTCCCGAACACGACGGTTTTTGATGGACTTCGGCATGCGCGCGACGGCACGCGCGCGCGTGCACTTCGTCACAGTTGTTACAGAGGGTTCTCGCGACGGTACGCGCGCAAGGGCGTTCGGACGATTTCGGCATGCGCACGCGAACATCCCGGCTGGTAGGATGTTTTCAAACTCTTGCACAACCTACTGTATTCTTAAGATTTCGCAAGAGCGCGCGCGAATGCTGTATACAAAATCAGTGTTGCGAAACCCTGTGTTTTTTGTATGTTGTTTGGGAACTCGATCTTGAAATCCTCCCGACACCAAAGCACGCGCGACGACGCGGGCGTGTGCACTTCGTCCCTTTTTTGCAACGGATTATTGAAAACTTATGATTTCTGATAAACGAGCGTGCGCGCATAGAATTTGTTGTAAAGGAGCCGAGGGGGGATCGATACTTGTTTGGCTGGATAGTATGAATTCACAATTAGGATGGACGATAGGGGCAGAATCATATGTAAATTGCAATACGAAAAGGGAGGTCTTTAAGTCCGGGGGGGAGGGTGGTAGAACCTATATTCTTCTCTTCTTTTTGGGAAAGGAGAATCTACGTGGTGTAATTGCTTTGTGCATTACGAGGCTCGCACAATCAAAATGATGACCACAAGCGGCAGCGACGGTCGGCGGCGACATGCGGCGACGCGCCAGCCAGACCGACACCCAGGCACAGACGGGCGGTGGCGACGGACGAGCGCAGCGATCGACACCCAAGCGCAGAAATAGCGGCGACGGACGGCGGCGACGGTGGCGACAAGCCGGCCGGACCGACACCTGGGCCCAGTTCCTTGCACGCCAAGTAAGAACACCCAAGTGCAAGCACTGTGCGTGGTGAACTGCGAAGAAAAAGTTGGCTTCGCATAGCAGCGATACATGACCTAATATTGAATTGCACACCATGGCTACATGAACGGTGATGTCGGAAAGCCATGCGGGCGGACCGACAAATTGAATATGAAGCCGTTGCTGCTGCGGGAGCACCATGCGGAAGGACCGAAACGTGGAAATGAGACCAACGCGCCAACTGAAACACCACTTGGAAGGACCAAAAACGCGGACATGAGACTAGCGCTTCAGCGGGAGCAAAAATTCGGACGGACCGAAAGCGCGGAAATCAGGCCATCGCTGCAGCGGGAGTACCGTTTTGAAGAAACGAAAAGAATCGGACGGGAAACACACACACACACGGAAAACCAACATTTGGATTCCTGTGTGAAAAGAACGCGGAGAGGGCGGGACATCATCTGGACAGAGTCAGGGGAATGAGGAGAGCAACGTCCATAAAGTAACGTGTGCTTGTTGACTGAATTGAGAATGGAGACAGAGGAGGAGGAGGAGGAGGAGGAGGAGGAGGAGGAGGCGGATTGGTGGAGGAGGAAGGATGACGAGGGGAGGATAAGAACAGGAATGGGAGAGAGAGAGAGAGAGGATGGACGTGAGAGTCAGACGGGGTAGAGAGGACGGGGAGCAAAGAGAAAACAAGCCGAGGGGAGAAGAGGTGGGAGGAGGGCGGATGGGAGCGAAGAGAAAAGAGGCCGAGAGGAGAAGAGGAGGAAGCAAGGAAGAGGGAGGAGGGAGACGCGCACACGATGACGGAGTTGAGAAGAGAAGGATGAAGAGGCAACGGAGGAGGGAGACAGGATGAGGGAAACAGGGGGAGAGGGGAACGAGGGGGAGGCAAGCCAAGTGCGCTTGCACCACATCTGACATCCTGCCCCTCCCGGCCATCCCTCCTCATTGCGCTGTGTGCTCCTGAGTCCGCCGAGTGGGGCGTCTCAGAAGACCGTCGTCTCCAAATGACAGTCGCCAGCCTTGCCCCGTCGTTGGCTGTGTAATCAGCGAGGGTCCTTTTTGTACAGTGGAGCGGAGGAGGCGGAACAGCAGCAGGTACAGGGGCGAAGAGAGGGGGACGGCGATGACGAGGAAGGACGCAAATCCAGAAATGTGGCCTTCGCGGTGGTGCCATCGCCATCCCGAATACGGGGCCCCGATCGGAGTCCTTCTGACCCAGGTCAATCCAGACCCGGGTCAGTCAGGCCTTGCAGAATCCTGCAAGATCCTGCAAGATCCTGCGCCCACGCCCAGGTCAATGCGACGGATCCTGCAAAATCCTGCACCCAATCCCGGGTCAGTGCGCCCCTGGCCCTGCAGGATCCTGAAAGATCGGGCGCTCTGGCTGACCCCCGTTTGCATCGACCCCCGTCTCTTTCGGCAACGACGAGACGGGCGAATAGCCCAGGGGCGGGCATTACACCTATTCGCCCGGGAGCCTTGTCGAAGACACGGATCATCGGCGCCCCTGGATACATGTTGCTCTCCTCTGGGCTATTCGCCCCTGTCGTCGCCTCTGACTCTTGAGCCCCGAACCGCTCGGGAAGCGCGGCCACCGGCGCAGAGGGAGCACCAGCAACTGACGCGTCGGTGGCAGGCAGCTCGGGAATCGGTGGCGCGCCCAGGCGGAAGGCAGCGGGGGAAGACCCAGACATCGAGAAGGGCACTCGGCCTGACATAAGGAACGACAAGTAAGGAACGAAGCAGTTGTTTTGCAAAGTAAGTCCAGGAAGTCCTAAGGAACACCAGGGGGGCTCGCCGCCAAAAAGGTAGCGGAGCGCACAAACGAAAGACCGAGCCCCTTTTGAAAGGCAATTGTTCCTTATTCAAGGAATTGACATGTTCGTCGAATCTACAACAGCACGTAATATGTGTCCTGGGTTCGGCGAAACAATCGGCGGTGGACAAACCTCCCTTTAGTACACCACCCTTTAGTGAAAAGGCCTGGGACCGAAACCGACGGACCTGGGGCAAGTCGATTATGTAGTCGGTCCCCTACACGAAGACAGCCTCAGGCCTTCTCGGACCTCTTGGACCGTCTCGGGCGCGGAGGAAACCGACACGGGGCATTCGGTCAAAATGTACATTTTCCTTTGGGAATGGCACGATTTGAGCCTCTTGAAGGTCACCTTGGGGGCCTCGTGGGGGCCTTTTGGTGTCTCCCGTGCTCTAACTTGGGCAGGCTGGAGCCTCCGTAGCCCCGCCGCCTTCTAAGAGGGCCTGCCCGCTCCGGCTTCCCCCCGAGGAGGGGCCGCCGAGTGGAGTCGGGCGCCCGAAGAAGAATCACGCGGGAGGGACGGGCGACCAGCGGGACGCTGCCAGGGCGGAGAGGAGAGCAACACCCTCAGGGTGGGAGTGTATGCCGTGGTTGATGCCGTGGTTGAAGGTGATCTCGCAGAGTATTTTGATGTGTTTCGTCGTGCGACGACGTCGTCGTCGCCGCCGTCGTCGTCGTCCTTCAGGGTCGACGGCACTGGCCGTAAGGCGTTCGCGATGAGGATTGCTGTGAACGCTAAGAAGGGAAGATCATGACGACGAGGAGGATGAGTGAGGCAAGTAGGGAGGGAAGGAAGGTCAGGAGGGTGTAGGAATGACGGTCAGGAGAACAGAGAAGTGGATAGGTTAGGAGGGGGAGGAGGGAGGAGAGGCAGGAAGAAAGGGAGGAAGAGGCAGGAGAGGAAGAGAGGCATGAGAGGAGTGGAGGTTGAGAGGGAGGAAGAGGAAGAGAAGGCAGGAGGGAGGAGGAGGCAGGAGGGAGGTAGAGGAAGGAGGTAGAAGAGGTAGGAGGAGGGGGAGGACGAGGATGAGGATTAGGATCAGGAAGAAGAGGAGGAGGAGGAGAAGGTAGCTGCCGCCTTAAGCTTGCGCAGCGTGAAAAAGTCAAAAAGGATCAGGTAGCGCAACTAGAATCTGACGACACACTCGCGTACAGAACAGCGAGAAAACATGGCAACACTCGACCGCTAACTGCGGGCCCTGTCACGCAGGCCCCGAACGGCGCTTTACCATTTCTTCGTCACATGCCGCGCCCTCAAAATAATCTGCGCTGGCGAAGAGTGGACGGAGAGGCAGGGAGGGATCAAGGTGGAGGTGGAGGAGTAAGGAAGGAGATGATAACAACTGGAAGGCCATCATACCGGGGATGGACAATGCCCCCTTTAGCAAAACGTGGTTTAATAAACACCGACCTCGGGCCCAAACCTGGCGGGCGCAAGCCTGGAAAATGATGGCTGCGGCGCCCTCTCGAGAACCGAAAACGGACAATTCACTAATCGACGTGTCAGGGTGGGGGTTCTGTCCACCCCCGATAATAATGTCGCAGTGTCACGGAAGATCAAGGCTCGACAACGATCCCCGAGGCGACTCACCTACGCTGGTCGGAGGCCGCGCTGTCCGGGGTGAGGGCAACAGGGGGGGGAAGCAGCTGACAGAGCGCAAGCGCGCTACACTTTGGACTCCTCCCCTCCTGCTCTATCCACCAGCCTCCCTCGTGCACGCCCCTCTTCGCTCGCCCCCCTCGTTCGCTCCTCGCTCGCTCCTCGTTCCTAGCTCCTCGCTGCGGGTTCCCCGCACCACCCTTCGACCGTTTCCTCCTCCCTGATCTTGGCGGCGAGCGAGGGCGGGAAGTGAGAAGGGGCGGACCTTCTCAGAAGGCTCGGAAGCCTCGGAGCACTCTGAGAAGAGTTCTGAGCCTTCCCCGAAGACGCAAAACACTTCTCGGAAGGCGCGAGGGCTTCTGAGGAACCCAGCCGCCTTCTGAGAATGCCTCCTCCTTCCCTCTCTCCCCCCCCCAAGGCTCGCCGCCGAATCCCACCAGCCCCCTGGGCGTAGGTGGTCTAGGGCGGTTCCTCTTCCAACCCCCTTCTCCCCCTTCGGGGAGGGGCCTTGCCCCTCCCCCTACCCCCTCCCGTGGACATGGACGGGGCCGGCCGCGGGTAGTTAGGGCGCCCAAAACGGCCTTGGCGAGGAAACGAAAACCATTGGTTTTACCAAGGTTTTGGCCCCATTTGGGCCTCTTGGGGGGGAACGCCAAAGAACAACTCCCCTCTTCTTTGATCGATCTCCTCCTGAATGGCCCCAAGAGCGCCCTAAAGCTTCCAAGAGCGCCCCGGGAGGGCCCCAAGAGGCCCCAAGAAGCCCCCAAGAGGCCCACAGGAGGCACCCAAGAGAACCCCAAGCGGCCCCAAGAGGCCCCCCCAAGGCACCCAAGACGCCCAAGACGCCCCCCAAGACCGCCAAACAAAACCCAACACGTCCCAAGAGGCCACCCAAAAAAAACGAAAAAAAACTCAAGAGGCTCCGAGAGGTATCCAAGAGACCTCTGGCCCTTGTGCTTGCCCTCCTCCACCTGCTTCCCCTTCCTCTTCTTACTTCTTCTACTCCCCCTCCTCCTCCTCATCCTCCTCCTCCTCCGTTTCCGCCTCCTCCTTCGCCTCCTCCTCATCATCATCAGCATCAGCAGCAACATGAGCGTCAACATCATCATCACCATCATCATCACCATAATCATCACCAGCATCATCATCATCGTCGTCATCATCATCATCGTCATCATCATCCTCCTATTCATCATCCTTCCCCCCACTCCCTCATCCATCCATCCAGCCTCCTCATTATCCTCCTCCCCCCTGCACACGGTTCGACCGTCCCCGTATTAGCTCCCGCACTTCCCTGTCGCATCGACTCGCCTAAACATCGTTTCTGGATGGGCTGGTGGGGGTATTTTGTGGCACGCGGGCGCGCGAATCGGGTCGAACGCCAGGCGAGCAGGGGCAGGAAATGCCACCAGCAGCGGAAAACAGGGCGACGAGCAACGCCGGGCGAGGGGTGGAACACAGGCGGCCAAAATGGCGCGACAGCAACGCAGAGCAGCACCAAGAACACGAGGTAGGTGCCGGGCGGGATGCCGACGCAAGTGAACCCGATAGCGACGAAGGACGGCTCGAGCGCCACACTAACCCAGGAAGGTGGTGACGAATGTGGGAAGCCCGGTGCCCCAGGGAACCTTGCCGAACGGCTGGTGGGGATACTTTTGGTCTACAGGCTCGCGAAGCGGGTCGAAAGCCGTCCGAACACTAGTCGGGCCGCGACTAGGCAGCAGGAGAAGAAAGGCAAGCGGCTGGTGGGGATTTTTGTTCGGCAACCGCGAGCGAGAGCGCAACAGCGGCGAGTCAAAGTCCGGGCGGGCCGCGCGAGGGGCTAATTAACCAAGCAGAAGCAGGCCTAGCACCGACACTCAGAACGGGACCAGGAAGTCGCCGAAGAGGAGGCGGGGCTGCAACACTGCCCGGCGGTGCAACCGTGCAACGAGCTGTAGGTGCTGACTGCCAGGGTGACCGACTGCCAGGGTCCGCAGGCACTGGGAGGGATACGCGAGGCGTCTCGAATTTCCGCCGTGCAGTCCCATCTCTCGGCCCCTGGGCCCAGCCGGCCGCCCCGTTCGGGTGGCGGCGCCTCGCCCGGGACCGCCCCGCCACTGCGGCCTCGGTCCCCCGAGGCGTGTGCAGACGAACGGACAACACACACACAGCCATAGAGACCAAGGCTGGACCTAGACGTTGCTTCTCGTGTTGTGTACGTTTTGCTGTTCGTGTTGCTCTACCTGTTTTCCTGTACCTCCCTGCCGAAAGGAGAAACATGACACATCCGAAATCCAGCAAAACAACGCTTAGGTCCAGCCCAGCCCTGACGGACACAACACACACACACATAGCCATAGAGACCTCGGAGGGAGGGGGACTGGCAAAAAAAGATGGGTGCGGGTTGTCGGACCCCCGGGGACGCTCCACTTCGACCGGGGACCATCCGACGACACGCACCCACAGCCCCCTCCGTCCCCCCTATGGGTTCAGTCGGTGAGGCGTTTGGCCCGCTCGCAGGGGTGTCCGAAATCTGGCAGCGCCCTCGCAGCATTGAAGAACGCGTTTTCTGACAAGTGCCCGAACTAGCGGGCGCTTCGA
Source organism: Prorocentrum cordatum (assembly GCA_963575745.1). Lineage (NCBI taxonomy): Eukaryota > Dinophyceae > Prorocentrales > Prorocentraceae > Prorocentrum > Prorocentrum cordatum. The sequence goes on along the minus strand of CAUYUJ010000002.1, from coordinate 589,246 downwards.
TTTTGAACGGCATTTCAGTTAATTGTTGACGAGACTTGTACGACAGAAAAACATTCTTCAAGAACCTGGGACCCTCCACCGGCCAATACACGAAGAACATCCAGCGGTAGCCTCCACAGGCGCACGAGCACCCAACAGACACGAAGAATATGAGGGTACCCTCCCCGAACCAACCTCGATCTTATACCTCGGTCCGACCGTGTGGATGTGTGCTGCTCGTTCGTCATGTGCAATGGCTACGAGGTTGCAAGCATCCGGAGAGGCTGCAGATCGTCTACGACCCCGACTGCCCCTCGGGCATGGGCTGCTTCGAGGACGGCCCCTTGCCCGTGTACACCACTGGTCCAAGACGCCCAGGCATCAGCACGGAGCTGCAGGGCGCCTGCGGCCCCAGCTGCCGCTTATGCTCAGGCCGAGTCGAGGACGACCCATCTCGCTACGGTAAAGTCGTGCGTGCCCTCCTGCAGGCGGACTCTGGACGAACAATCATAAAACAACTCAAACAGATACCCCGGAATGGTCACACGTAGTAAAAAGAACGTCCTCATACCATTGTCATACTATCTTTGAATACTCCCCCTGTAGAGGGATATGCCCGACTTAACGCTACGGCACCGCGTCCCTGGCGCAAGGGCGGGCAACGTCCACGCACAACCACATGATGGAAAGCATCGGCACGGGGCTCACGGTTGGAAAGCGATTTATTTTTCAGATGTTGCTCTCGCCTTAGCGCCGCGCACATTCGCTTTAAAGTTTGCAGTGGTTCAAGGGTTCGCATGGCTGAAGTCCAGACATGGCTTTCTGGCGCGAGTTTGGATTGTCAGAACGCAACTTGCACGTTAATATGATGTGCTGAAACCCCACGATTTTAGATTATCGGGACGCAACCGTCATGTTGACTCGCGGTGCTGGAATCCCAAGACTTGTGTTCTGGGACGCTTGAAGATCCTCAGACGGTTGCCTTCAAATGGGGCACTGCCCGCAATGAGCATACTTGTTGTAGGGGCCTGTGCAGGAGGACCTTGGAGGGAGGGTTCATGACAACATCGTCGTTGTGCCTTGGGTTTGCGCTAGCTCTCCTCCTCCATCTCCTCCTCCTCCTCCTCCTCCTCCATCTGCTCCTCCTCCTCCTCCTCCTCCTCCTCCTCCTCCTCCTCCATCTCCTCCTTCTCCTCCTCCTCCTCCTCCTCCTCGTCCTCCTCCTCCTCCTCCTCCTCCTCCTCCTCCTCCTCCTCCTCCACATCCCGCCAATGGCCCCCTCCCCGTCCTCGCTCCTCCTCGCGGCCCGCCCGACCAATCGCCCCCCCCCCGTTGCTGCACACCCGGGCTGTCTCGGGAGGCCCTCTGGGTCGCGCGCGCCGCTAGGCTGCACGGCCCCGACCGCCTGCCTGCGTCCGAACTGCGCTGGAGTGCGCGCGCCAGCGCCGCGGGCCGCCTGCACGCCTGGGCCGCGGGGGGGTCTGTGCTCTGGATGACAGCCTGGACCCCGACGACAGGTAGATGCCAGACAGGCAGGCGCGCTCCACGACTCGCAACGTGACTGCTCGAAAATGGCCTGGCTCCGCCGCGAGGGATCTGCAATCCCTGCATCGCATGCGAGCATGTGTGTGTGTGTTTCGGACGTTTGCGAGAAGGCACTTTGCGAGCAGTAGAGGAGGAGGAGGAGGAGGAGGAGGAGGAGGAGGAGGACGAGGAGGAGGAGGACGAGGAGGAGGAGGAGGAGGAAGAGGGGGAGGAGGAGGAGAAAGAGGAGGAGGAGGAGGAGGAGGAGGAGGGGGAGAGGAGGAGGAGGAGGAGGAGGAGAGGAGGAGGAGGAGGAGGACGACGAGAAGGGGGAGGAGGAGGAGCAGGATGAGGAGGAGGAGGCGCCTGGTGAGACGAGGCGTCCAGCGACAGTGGCCTCGGTGCCTCTGGCCTCCGTCCTTGCTCGGCCGTGCGGGCGGCTGGCCGGCCCGCGGCCCCTGAGGCCGCAGCTGCGCCGCGGGAGGACCATGGCGAAAGGGACCGCGGGAAGGTCTGAATGAAATCAGTTTGCCACAGACGTCCTCAGGCGGCTGGTCGCCATGCAGAGAGCGGTCTTCACCATTTGTGTGCGCGAGTGTGGGCAAGCACGCGCTGGCCGTGGGCACGTGGGTGCGCGCGGCGCGCGCACGAGCGAGCAGGTGCGGGGGACCATGGGAGGACCATGGCGACAGGGACCGAGGGGGCGGGCGGACGATCGATCGATCGCTGAGTGCGAGCCACGCGCGTAGGTTGCTGCCTCAGGGGTTCTAAGCTACAACCGACTACCTACCAGACCAGCCCTAACCGAACTCGACGACCCGAGTTTCGGGTTGGGGGGGTACGGGCGTCATATGTGTTTTCCAACTGTTCCCCGACCCCACCACTGGACATGGAGGGCAAATCGAGGCCTTCGGGTTGGGTTGGGGTTACCTGTTTGGTGGGCGAGGAACAGCAGCGCAAGATGGCGTCAACACGACGTTCGTCGAGAGCGGCAGGTGGACTGGGCACATCTGCCCGTCACTTCCGCTCGCCAAATCGATGCCTTCACAGGCCACTCCGACGCTGGGGCCGGGGCAAGGTATAGAGCACCGAGCTCGCGCTACGTGATGCTTGGGTACCCACACCAAATCAAGGCAGCGAGGGGCGACCGACAGGGAAGTGATGGAGAATGTGCCTGCTAACGGACTTTCTTGAACTGCTTGCCACTGGATGTGCTTCACGGGCCGGATCAATGCTGTCAGTGCCCCCCTGAAGTATGGGGCAAAACCATCGCACAAAACAATGTCCAATGAATAATGGCTCGACTGGAGAAGACTTCCGTGAGGTCAACGTTCTACACTACAACCGAACTACCAGCGGCCGAGGTGGAATGTACACACGGGGAAGAAACACATCTGTATAGCCCTGGCCTTCTGTTACGGCCACGCATCGGGGAAACCTTGCGCTGGACCTGCCAATGGGCTTGTCCGCTGGCACAGCCCAATCCTCCCAGCCACGTGTTCCCAAATATTCACACTTCAAATCTTGGCCACTTGGGCCCATAATGGCGACAGATACGCGCATACACCTGGGGTCTGTTCCGCGAACGTGGCCGATGCTCGGCCGACAATGTGGGCGTCAACATGTTCCAACAAATATGACGACTCATTGTACACATCGGCCGCGGACACAACACCTGACGATCGTTCATACCGCTCGCCCACCTCTGAGAGCACGCTGCATACGAAGATCAGAAGTCTTGCACGGCCCTCCAAAGGGATAGGAGGGAGGACGGAGAAACACTTGGGGGAGTGAATAAAGGAACAAAGAACGCCGCAATTATAAAAACACAATTGGATCTTCGCGCGGATTTCTTGGACTGGCACTGGACCCCCCTGGCGACGCCTCCGCACCGCCCCTGGCGCGCTCCGCGCGCCAAGGAGGAGAGTCCAACGACGATCCAAGAAACCCGCGCGGAGCTCCGAAATTTTACGCGGGGAGCAAATGGACAGTGGGCAAGCAGTGGGAGTACGACGGAGGTGGGAGGAAGACACACACACAGGAAGGAATGAGACACCAGGAGGGAAGATCACATACAGAGGGAGGATGTGGAAACCAGGAGGTAAGATGGGAAGAATGCGGAGGGAGGGCAGCAGAAGGGAGGAAGACGGGGGCAGGAGCGAGGAGGGAAACACAACGGAGGGAGGAACGAGCAGGTCGGAGGGGGGACGGAGGGACCGGGCAGGATGGAGCAGGGAGCAGGAAAGGCGGGGGGGAATGAAGAAACGTTTGGCGGCGCGCACACGGGCGCAAGGGAGGACTCCAAGATTCCAGGACTGAGTGACCCCAGGAGTGTTATTCCTGTGTGCCCTAGACGTGATTTCCGAAGGTACTCTAAGAGGAGCTGTCGCCGTGCACGCTCACTCCCGTGTTCTGCCAGGACGGGCCCTGGGCAGACTGGGTGTTGCGCTGCGGGCAAGGAGGGAGGGACGAGGAGGAGGGGGACATTACCCAGGCCATAGCCCAACCCTTCCCAGGCAGGAGCGATGATAATCAAGACCACCCAAGACAAAACAGCACACTGAGGAACACGCAGTAAGTACCACTCAAAGAACAAGTGGCCACACCCAACGTTCTCTCCATTCACGTACGCACTCTCGCTGCTCAGATCGCAGGGAGGAGGACGACGATGAGCAGATCAAGGAACAGGATGACGGGAACAATGCGAGGTGGGAGTATACGGGGAGGTAAACATAGAAGGAGAATAAGCAGCGCCGCGCGCTACATCGTCGTTATGGGACAGACATACGTAGCCATGCACGATTTGACAGAGCAACGCGTTACGTAGAGTCCCAGAACAGTTGAGTGTGCACGGTTTGGGCTTGAAGTTACGAGTGTTTGGCCAAGTGGATGCACAAGAGTAGGGCGACTGTTGAGCAGGAGTAATCAGCCCCCAAGGCGTCGCGAAGACTCGGTTGGGTGTGCGTAAGACGTCGCTCCACCCGGCCGCCTGGGACCTCGCAAAAGAGGCGACCGTTGCGCAACTGACTGCCCCCATGGAGTCGCGAGGTTTCATTTGGGTGCGCGCATGACGTCGCTCCGCCAGGCCGCCCAGAGAGGATGGTACCCCCCAGGATCGGGAATCTACTGACCCGGGTCAATCCAAACCCGGGCCAGTCAGGCTTTGCAGGATCCTGCAAGATCCTGCACCCAAACACCCCTCGCTCTGCAGGATCCTGCAAGCTCCAGCGCTCTGGCTGCCCCCCGTTTGCACTGACCCCCGTCCCTTGAGCCCCCAGCAGGAAGCTGCGAGGTCTCGTCCGGGTGTGCGTGTACGATGTCGCTCCGTCGGGCCTCCGACGACCCCACGAACGAGCGCGGCGCCAGTTGCGCAGGCGACAAGGCCCCCCCCCAGAGAGTCGTGATGCTCTGTTTCGGTGTTCGTGTAACGTCGCACGGGAGGCCACGGAATGGGCGTCAATGCGCAGTTGGCAGCGCATCGGAAGAGAAGGGAGGCCGCGCGACCAATGCTCCTCCCAGAACGAAGATCTGGCCCCTGATCTGGTTGAGAACGGGTTAGAGACGAGAGGACGAGGCGGGACGAGAAGGAAGGACGCGAGAACGAGGGACGAGAACGGAGGAAGGATAAACGACGAGGCTTGAGAGAGGGACGCGTGGGAGGACAAGGGAGCACGAGTGGCGGGTGGAGAAGGAGAATGAGGAACAGTGCGGAACACCTGGAGACACGAGAACCACACTGCCCTCCTTCTACTCACCGTCCTCCACCTGCGTCTCCTTCCCTGCGTCTCCTTCTCACCTCCTCCTCCTCCTCCATCCTCCTCGCTCCTCTCTCCTCCCTCCGCCTCCTCCTCCTCCTCCCTCACCCTCCATCCTCCATCCTCCCTCCCGCCTCCTCCCTCCTCCTCTGTCCTCCGTCCTCCTTTCCGTTCTCCTCGTCAGCCGTCCCCCATCGTTTCCCTCACTCCCCAGTGCCCCGCAGCGGCAGGGACGCGCCTGTCATATGCTGAGGACGTCGTCGTCCTTCCCGTCCTCGGGATCGGGGGCGTGCAAGGAGGGCGTGTCCAAGAAGAGGGGTTGCAGATCATGGTTGCAGGCGCGCACGCGGGGGGGGGGGGGGCGTCCCAGAGACGCACAGAAAAAGAAAGGGGGCCATCGCCCCGGCCGTGATATCCCCCCCTTTGCCCCCTGACGGCTTTCGGGCCATGACTCGGGCCTCCAGCAGCCGCTCGGGACGATCTGGGCACCCCCGGAGCGCTCTCTGCGAGGCGTGACCGCTGGAGAGCACCACGAGGCCGGAAGGCCGCCGAGAGCGCTCTCGAGACCCAGACCCCCTGAGCCTCGGCCGTGGCCATGGCATCCACCTCTCGGCGGCTCTGAGGGGTGTGGCTTGGAAAGGGTGTGGTCTGCAGCGCGCACCTGGGTGGCGGGCGAGGACCTCGAGGCCCGACGAGGGCAACGTGGCGCCCCCCGAAGCGCCCACGCCCTGGCGTAACCACACCCTCGACCTCTGCTCCTCGCGGAATTGCAATCCCACCCCGCGCGCTTGTCTGCCCCGGTCGCCGGCCGCGGAGGCAGGCGCGAACCCGCCAGCCGCGCGAGTCTGCCCGTCGGCGCGGGCTTGAGCCGAACGTGAATGGAAGAGAGGAGGAGGTGGAGGAAGATGATGAAGGCGAGGAGGGCGATGCGTTCGCGGGAGGGGTCGAAAGCTCGCTTCCTAGGGCGCCCCCCCCACGACCGCCGTCTCGCGGCGGGGGGGGCGCCCCAGACCTCAAGGAGGTGGTTAGAACGCGCCCCGCCGGGGCGATCCCCCGCGACCGCTTTCCCGCTGCGGAAGGGGCGCTCCAGAGCCTAGGGAAGTGATCGGCGCGCGCCCCGCCACGGCGCCCGCCCCGTGGCCACTTTCTCGCGGCGGGGGGGCGCCCCAGAGCCTGGGGGGGAGGTCAGTGCGCGCCCCCCCAGGCCGTTCCGCCATGACCGCTGATCGCGGCGGGGAGAGCGCGTCGGAGGGACGCGCGTCGTCTTCGTCGCCGCCGTTCTTAGCGGCGACGACGGCGGCGATGGCAGCGACGGCGGCGACGGTATGCATAATTGTTCACGCACGTCAATGCATAAATCTATGTATGTATGTATATGCATATGTATATATGTATATATGTATATGTGTGTATATATATATATATATATATATGTGTGTATGTGTATATAGGTATATATATACACATATATATTCCCAAATCAGAAATTGCCTCAGAAGGTGTCTTTGCGGATTCATATGGTTATGTTAGGTTTGTCGCCGATTTTCGCTGCGCGCCCAGGCGCCGCCCAGGGGAGCCCGGGGCCCGGGTGCCCAGGGGGGTGCCCGGGGGTGCCCGGGTGCCCGGGCGTGCCCGCGGGTGCCCTATAGCCCTAAGCCCTATAGCCGTATAGCCCTGTAGCCGAATAGCCCTACAACTCTATAGCCCTATAGATCTGTAGCCCTATCGCTCAATAGCCCTATGCCCCCTAGCCCTATGGCCCTGATTGGGGCTTTTCTCCGGTACTAGCCGGCCGCTCTGCGGTTGATCGGGAGTTTCTGTATATGGAAGAAGGTGCGTGCGCTTGTTGGCGAGGGTGATGAGGTTCCTCCTCCTCCTCCTCCTCCTCCTCCTCCTCCTCCTCCTCCTCCTCCTCCATCCTTCTCTTGCCTCCGTCTGTCCTCCTCCACCCCGCAGCTCCATCATCTTCTCCTCCTCCTCCTCCTCCTCCTCCTCCTCCTCCTCCTCCTCCTCCTCCTCCTCCTCCTCCTCCTCATTCCTCCTCTGGGCACCTCCCCCGGGGCGCGGATCCACCGGATCTGTCCGGATCTGTCCGGAAACGGTGCCGGAGGCCGCTCTGGGCTCCTCTGGGCACCTCCCCCGGGGCCGGTTTTGTGAGGATGTCTCAAGCGAGGGCGCCGGTTTGGGATTCGTCACCGGATCCAGCGGATCCAGCGGATCCACCGGATCTGTCCGGAAACGGTGCCGGAGGCCGCTCTGGGCTCCTCTGGGCACCTCCCCCGGGGCCGGTTTTGTGAGGATGTCTCAAGCGAGGGCGCCGGTTTGGGATTCGTCACCGGATCCAGCGGATCCAGCGGATCCAGCGGATCTGTCCGGAAACGTGCCGGAGGCCGCTCTGGGCTCCTCTGGGCACCTCCCCCGGGGCCGGTTTTGTGAGGATGTCTCAAGCGAGGGCGCCGGCTCCTCTGGGCACTCAAGCGAGGGCGCCCGTCACCGGCGGATCCAGCGGATTTCTGTCCGAAACGGTGCCGGAGGCCGCTCTGGGCTCCTCTGGGCAAGGATGTCTCAAGCGAGGGCGCCGGTTTGGGATTCGTCACCGGATCCAGCGGATCCAGCGGATCCAGGATCTGTCCGGAAACGGTGCCGGAGGCCGCTCTGGGCTCCTCTGGGCACCTCCCCCGGGGCCGGTTTTGTGAGGATGTCTCAAGCGAGGGCGCCGGTTTGGGATTCGTCACCGGATCCAGCGGATCCAGCGGATCCACGGATCTGTCCGGAAACGGTGCCGGAGGCCGCTCTGGGCTCCTCTGGGCACCTCCCCCGGGGCCGGTTTTGTGAGGATGTCTCAAGCGAGGGCGCCGGTTTGGGATTCGTCACCGGATCCAGCGGATCCAGCGGATCCACCGGATCTGTCCGGAAACGGTGCCGGAGGCCGCTCTGGGCTCCTCTGGGCACCTCCCCCGGGGCCGGTTTTGTGAGGATGTCTCAAGCGAGGGCGCCGGTTTGGGATTCGTCACCGGATCCAGCGGATCCAGCGGATCCACCGGATCTGTCCGGAAACGGTGCCGGAGGCCGCTCTGGGCTCCTCTGGGCACCTCCCCCGGGGCCGGTTTTGTGAGGATGTCTCAAGCGAGGGCGCCGGTTTGGGATTCGTCACCGGATCCAGCGGATCCAGCGGATCCACCGGATCTGTCCGGAAACGGTGCCGGAGGCCGCTCTGGACTCGTGCTCTTCGCGCCGGGGGTGAGGATGACGTGAGTTCCACAGAAACTCTCTCAAATCATATATGGGTATACGGGTGTATGTATATATAAAAATAGGTGTGGAATTATACACATCGACGTCGTCGTCGCCGCCGCCGCCGTCGTCGCCGGCGCCGCTGCCGCCGCCGCGGCCGTCGTCGTCGTCGTTGTCGTCGTCGTCGTCGTCCGTCGCCGTCGTCGTCGCCGCCGTCGCCGTCGCCGCCGTCGTCGTCGTCGTCGTCGTCGGTCGTTTCCATGCCCCCTGCTGGCCAGATTTCCGCATCGTTCAAAGCAGTGCTGGGGAACTGCTTTGAACGATGCGGATCGATGCGGATTGTTCGAAGGAGTGCCGCCGCACTGTGTTCAAAAGTCGCCCTTACATGGGCCATTGGATTAGGAATGGGAGACGAGGCGAGGCGATCTGCGCGCGGGGGTCGTCGTCGACATTTCAGCTGCGAGACTAGAAAAGTTCCCCTGCGTGAGTAGTGCGCAGCAAGGACCCGACAGCCTTTCGACATCGTACCGAAGCCTCTGCCAGGGCCTCCGCAGGGGCGGATCGCGCGGCGTTCCCTCCACCCCCTGCCCCTCCCCCCGCTTCCGCCACAGGCTAGCGCGCGGCCCGTTCACAAGGGGGCCGGCCCTGTATCACCAGCCAACAACTCCCCGATGAAACCGAAGGACGCGGCGCCGCTGGCACCGCGCTGCCAGTGGCGCGCGCGAGCGGGCCTGCGCAAGAAGGAGGGTTCCCTGAGGCCCCTTTAAACTCGCGAGCCCGATTCCTCTCAATATCCCGCAGAGCAAAGGACCGAGGACGAGAGACTCAGAGACGAGAGGGGGGAACGCTGGGCGAGGAGGCCTGCGCTCCGAGATGCCCTCGCTTGCGCGCGCGGCTCTCCCTTCGACGCTAATTCAGCGTCCTCCTCCGCGCCGGAATCGCTCTGTTGAGCCCCTGTGCTTTCCCATTCTGAAGAAAAAAAAAGCGTAATTAACCTTCGCGGGGTAGCATTTGTGCACTTGTCTCCCGTGTTGGCAAAAACTCCAACGCTTTCCCATTCCGAAAGAACGGATCCCACCTCTGTCCAAGGGCGAACTGCGCCGATGGAAACCCCGTGGCGCCGCAATTCGCCCGCGGAAAAATAATGGCCCACGCTGTTCCACATAGCGTCATGGATGCCGTTCAAAATTCGCCCGCTGCGTTTCCGCGCCCGCTCTTCGATGGCGAACCCTTCAACAACTGCGTATTTAACCACTAAGAGGTCAGAGGGAGCCCCCGTTGGGAAATTGCGCCGGCCCCTTTACCTCAGCGCCCTACTCCTCCTGTACCTCCTCCGCGTCCGCACTATGAGGAGCAACGGTTCCCTACCTAGGCTCTGCCTAAAAGGGTTCTGACTCTCTTGGCTTAAAGGGCCGGGCGGTGGGAACCGACCCGGGCGGTTCCCCCAGTATCCGCCCCGCGGTTCCCCCAGTTGCGTCCCCTGGGCTCACCCAGCTTAGTTTAGCTAAGCTTAGCTAAGCTTAGATTAGTTTATCTCATACTAACTTAGCTAGCTTTGCCTAGCCTAGCCTAGCCTAGCCTAGTCTAGCTTAGCTTAGCATATCTCATCTTGGCTCAGCTTAGCTTAGCTTGGCTTAACTTATTAGCCTAGCTTAGCTTAGCTTAGCATAACTTAGCTTACCTTAGCTTCGCGCAGCGCAGTATAGCGCAGCGCAACACCAGCACATCACTGCACAGCATAGCAAAGCATAACGTAGCACACACAGCATCATACCATAGCATAGCATAACATCGCATAACTCATCATACCATGGCATAGCGCATCATATCATATAATAACATAGCAGAGCGCTGCTTAACATAGCACAGCTCAGTATAACATATCATACCACATCACATCACATCATAGCAGAACATATCGCATCATATCATAGTACAGATCACAACATCGCATATCATAACATATCCTAGCACCGCGTAGCGCAGCAACTCCTATCGTATCGCAGCATAGCAGACCATAGCATAGCGCAGCAGAGCAAACCATAGCATAGCATAACGCAACATACCATAACACAGCAACAAAAAAGGCAAATCAACAATCACAGCTGCAAAACAAAACACAAGCAACGCAAAGCCGGACCTGCAGTGCTGAACAGCCTGCAGCTCTTGCAGGAGCCGCGAGCAGTGCTGAACAGCCTGCAGCTCTTGCGAGCAGTGATGAATAGCCTGCAGCTCTTTCAGGAGCCGCGAGCAGTGCTGAACAGCCTGCAGCTCTTGCAGGAGCCAGAAGCCGCGTAGGAGCTCTGGGTCGCTCTGTAGATGCAGGTGTAGATGTAAATGCGAATGTGAATCTCGCTGTTGATGTTGATGTAGATGTAGATGCAAGTGCAAATGTAAGTGTAGCTGTCGGTGTAAATGTAGATGTTGCTTCCGTAAATGCTCCAACTCGTACGTAGGGTCGCACTGGGAAAATTTTAGTATTTCAACATCTTCTCCAATGGACACACCCCGTTCCTTGCGCAATATTTGCAAAACGCCCTTCGTCATTCCTTCGCGGCCGGCTGTGGAACTGAAGAATCCCAGAAGCGCTGCGATCTCATACAGGAGCATGGGTTTTCGAACTTCGTCATCGGCACCACTCGGTGGCCTCTGAACCTCGGGGCCTCCATCTTCCCAGACCTCCTTCGCTCTCCGGCGAATACTTTCCAGACCTCCTTCTCGTCCGTCTTACCTCGGCGGGGGTCCATGGATTTTCGAAGTCCAGCACCGACAGAGGCCAATGACCTCCGAATCTCGGGGCCTCTATCCTCCTTCATTGTCGCCTGCGTTCGTCTGCGCCGCGGCCGCGAGGCTCTCTGTGCCTCTGGCGTTGCAGCGTTTTTTCTATTCAGCGCCTCCCGGGGCGGCTCGAGTGCAGCGGCCCCGTTCAGGGGGGGGCGGGTGGCCGCGGCTGCCCAACCTTGCCTCCAGTTTTGCTCGGTGGCGAACGAACGAATGCGAAGCAGGGCCAATCGGATTCCATTGGCAGAACTGATATTGGATCTCTTGTGACAGCGTTTCCGATATGGGAGATCCGCCAATCATTGTGACGGGCTGCTCCTGGGCACGCGTGGGCGCAAGCGTTGAGGGGAGACGAAGCGGCTCCGCGAACTCCCCTGGCAGCTCGCCCCCGTGTGCCCCAAAGGACGCAGGGGGAGGGGGGCGCCGAGCAAGCTCTACAAACTCACCCACTGCCGTATGCCCTCTCCTTTCGTGCACTTTGCTACAACTCGCCTTGATGTCCGTTCCCTGGACTTGAGCAGCCATCTGCTCACAAACTGCAGTCCTGGCAAGCTGGCGTTTCCGCGCGTGGGCGCGGCGCGTCCATTATCTGCGTCTTTGGCTCGTCTTTTGTTCTTCTGGTCGCACTCCAGTCTTCCCCAAAAATGGAAAGGTGCGGCACAAGAAAAATCCATCACAAATTCACTACCCAGCCCATCTGGGAAAGGTCGCAAAGAGGTACGGTATCGGACGGGCTGCAGAGATTGTTATGTTTGTTTGTTTCCTTCTCCTTTTCTGGTCCCGGCAAAACAACCTGTGTGGCTGTCAGAATCCGTAAATCGTGTGAGTGAACAGTGTCAGTGAAGATCCTCCCTCCGTCCAGGCTCAAAGTGTCTGAGTTCCAACGCCGACTAGTAAGAGGAGGAGGAGGAGGAGGAGGAGGAGGAGGAAGAGGAGGGGGGGAAAGAGGAAAAGGAGAAGGAGGAGGAGGAGGAGGAGGAAGGGGAGGAGGCCGGGTCGGGTGCCCCCCTCTCCCCCGAGGTCCTCGGACGGCGCCTCCGCGCGCGAATCTGCCTCGCCGGCGAGCTGCCTCGCGAGGGAGCCGCGCTCGGTCAGGCGTGAGGCCTCCCTCCGCCTCCTCGCCCCCTCTTTCCCGTCATCCCTCCTCCTCCAGCTCCCGCCGTGTTCATCCCTCGTCCTCCTCCTGCTCCTCCTCCTCTTTCTCCTCCTCCTCCTCCTCCTCCTCCTCCTGCTCCTCCTCCTCCTCCTGCTCCTGCTCCTGCTCCTGCTCCTCGTCTTCCTACTTCCCTTCGTCACCCCTGCGATTAGCACAGACTGGTGTAGAAGTCGTGGCCCCCTCCGCTTGGGTCTCGTTCACTAACGCCCCCCTGTGCAGCGCATGTTCAAACCAAGGACAGTGAAAAGGAACGATAAGGGGGAGCAGCTCCGAAGGGGAAACAGCCGAAATTCGACGATGCGTCGCCGATAAATCGGCCAAACGCCCCCGAGAGCGAATCCGGCCGTGCCTGGGCGGGCAAGCGGGCCCCTATCGGCGATGAGTGGGCGATTGGGGGCCGATGCGTCCCCCCGGTTGCATCCCCCCAATTGATGGCCCTCACAAGTCTCTTCCCCCTCCACCTCCACGTCCTCCTTCTCCTCCTCCTCCTCCTCCTCCTTTCCCCCCCTCCTTTTCCCCCTGGCAGATGCTGGCCTCTGTTTTCCCCGGAGCACGGTCCGCATGTACGCGGCGTTGTCGCCCAGGACCTCCGTCGCCTTCCCGAGGCTGCGCAATAGCACCGTCTGCATCTCTTCCTTCCCCTCCTCCTCCTACTGCTCCTCCTCCTCCTCCTTCCCGCAAGGCCCGTAGGCCCCCCCTTACGGCTGGCACTCGCAACGGGGTGAACCGGCTTCGAGCCCCCCCCCGCAGCACGCACTTCAAACATGCAGTCTCTCCGTCTCCTTCTCCTCCTCCGCCTCCATCTCATCATAATCGTCATCATCGCTTGCACGTTTGCACCCTTGTGTCCCAAGTCCACTCTAGGAGCGGAAAAAAGGCAAACATCTGAGTGCGGTCTGCCATGGGCCTCTGGCCTGGGGCGTGCCGCAAGGAACTGGATTCTGAGTGCCGCCTCGGCGCGCATCGTCGTCCCAACCCCGTCTCCTGCTCTCCTCTGCTCTCCCCTCCCCTCGAGAAATCCGCAGGCTGTGAAGACATGCCTGATATTGCATTCTCTACTGAGGATGGGGAGGGAGAGGTCAGAGACCCTCAACAGCTACACAAGCCAGAGGGGCCCAAACATGTAAACATCGCTGTTTAGGGTGTTGGGCGGCTGGTGGCTGAAGGTGCCTCTCATGAAAAATACTTCCTTGAAGCAGCCTGTGCTCAAACAAAAAAACGATATCGATGCCTGCGCTCTTGACGGGGTATAGCAGCGAAGACAACCAGAGACATGTGGCGACGAATTGTTGCAGCGAAGCGATGGTGATAATCAAATGCCAGAAAGCCACATTCAATAACTCTATTGAGACCAGGAAGCCGCATTCAGCAGTGTACCAATCCATGCGGCAACAACAATCCGAAGCTAAAATGTAAACCGTGTCCGATCACAACAACATACCTTCAAAGAAAGAGCATCGAAAGACGTCACTGCAGCTGGCATTCCGCCTCCTGCGGGGGTCCAATGCCAGAGATACGAGCAAAAGGCCGAGCGCCTCGGTCTCGCGCGCGAAGACGGCCGTTAGCTTCCAGAAACAGGCAACGATTCCTGCTGTCTGGCAACCGCGCCAGCCTCACTGAGTACCGAGGGCTCGTGGGAAACGTTCCCAAGCCCCCAGGGCTCCGATCACGCCCCCTGGGGTCGGCGCCACAGGCCTCGACCGCCGCGCCGGGTGCCCCGACGGCCGCAGGGGCCGAGGGACCAGAGCAGAACCCGACATCGCCCTGCGGCAGGCGGCGCACCGCTCTCGCGCCAATCGCCACGCTCGAGAAGGCGACCGTGCCACACGTGCACCGATAGCCCTCGCCACGCTCGAAGGTCATGGGGAAGTGCGGCAGCTGCTCCCGAGATCCTGCCGAAGGAGAGACAGGCACAGCATCTGCCCGCAAAACTTGCTGCGGCTGCTCAGCTGGCGCCCCCAAGCGCCGTCGGCGCTGGGCCTTTCGGAGCTGCTGCGGCGTGGCCGTCAATACGTTGAATTCTGCAGCCTCGGCATGTAGGGCTACATTCCGGCGAAGGGCATCAACCTTCTCCGGCCACCAGCCAGCAATCAGGGCCTCCAGGGCGGGAATGACCGCGAACACGCGCTGGGCCAGCTCCGCATCGCCGAAGAAGAGCTCGAGAGAATCCCAAAGGACGTCATGCTGCTGCTTGAGGTCGCCCAGCTGCTGCGAGAGCCGACGCACGAGCCTGTCTGCGGACTCCCGTGCACGCGCCCTCCTAGCACACCGACCCTCTGCAGCCCCATGTGGATGTGAGAAGCCACACCCTCCCGCAGCCATTGTGCCCATAAGCCCAAAGCCCCGCTCCCCCAAGTCCCCCCCGCCCGCCGCGTTGCCCCGTGAATCTGGGGTCGCAAGATACGGCTGGGGACAAGGTCTAGGAGCGGGGGGCCTACGGAAAGGCATGAGCCAAAATGGCTACGGATAATCATCATCATCCTCATCCTCATCCTCATCCCCATCATCCTCATCATCCTCATCATCGTTATCATCATTGATCATCGTCTTCGTCGTCAGCAACATTGTCGTCATCATCGTCATCACCACCGTCATCATTATCATGATCCTCATCATCATCATCATCATCATCATCATCATCATCATCATCATCATCATCATCATCATCATCATCTCCATCACCATCGCCATCATCGTCATCATCGTCATCATCATCATCATCAACATAACCACAAGTACGAGCATCCCTTCGACTTCCATCGATTGGCTTGTCGTTTACCTCGGATCGTCTTCCCTCCTCCTCATCGTCATCATCAGAAACATCACCATCACCACCAACATCATCATCATCATCGTCGTCGTCGTCGTCGGCATCATTACCATCGCCGTCATCATCATCACCACCCTCATCATCATCTTCCTTCCCTTATCCTCCTCTTCTCCTCAGCCTCATCTTCTTCTGTGTATCCCCCTTCTCCTTTTCCTCATCAGCGCAACCATCTCAACAATCATCATCAGCCGCATCATCATCACAATCGCCATCCGAAACACCATCAACAGCATCATCCTCCTCCTCATCATCAGCAGCATGATCATAATCATCATCAACATGATCAGGATCAACACCATCATCATCGCAATCACAAACATCATTATTGTTAGAATCGGCATCATCCACCTCAGTATCATCATCATCATCATCATCATCATCATCATCATCATCATCATCACCGTCATGACCACCACCATCATCATCATCATCATCACCATCATCATCATCATCATCATCAACAGCATCAACATCATAATCATGCCCGGCATCATCAGCATCATCATCATCATGATCATCATCCACATCCCCTCGCCACCCGTCGGCTCGTCTTCTCTGCTCCTCCTCCTCATCCGACTCTGCTTTATCGTCCACATTATCTTATTCCAGCTACGTAGTCCCCGCTACACCTTCTCCCACCCCCCCCTCCTCCTCCTCCTACGCCTTCTCCTCCTCCTCATTATACTCCTCCTCCTCATCATCATCATCATCAGCAGCATCAGCATCCACATCATGATCATCATCATCAACCATATCAGTACCAACAACATCATCAGCATCACCATCATCATCATCATCATCATCATCATCATCATCATCATCATCATCATCATCATCATCATCATAATCACCGTCATCATCACCGTCACAAGCATCATTGTCATCATCACCACATCACAAGCATCATCATACTCATCGTCAACAGCAGCGTCCACATCATCATCAGCAGCATCATCATCAGCATCAACATCATCATCAGCACCATCATCAGCATCATCAGCAGCACGGCCACCACCACCACCACCACCATCATCAGCATCAGCATCATCACTATCATCATCAGCATCATCAGCATCACCAGCATCATCATTAGCACCATCAGCAGCATCAGCATCATACTCATCATCATCATCAGCAGCATCATCACCACCACCATCATCATCAGCATCAGCCACATGACCACAACCATGAGCATCCCTTCGCCTTTCACTGATTTGCTTGTCATCTACCTCGAATCGCATTCCCGCCTCCGTCTCCTCCGCCTCCTCCTGCTGCTCCCCCTCCTCCTCCTCCCTGCTCCTCGACCACGTTTGCCGCCCGCATTCGAGAGACCATGCTCGGCCTCGATGGGTCGACTCCTGCGTGCATTGCAACTTCGGTCTACCCGTCGAATGTCCCTCGACCTCCTCCTGCCAACCCTTCGCATCCTCGCTATCCTGGCGTCTCCCTCCGTCCTTATTCCTCCACCTTTCGCCTTTCCCCCCCCCGCCCTCCCCCATCGACTCCCCCTCGTGCCTCCGTCTGCCTCCTCCCCGCGTCCCCCCCTTCCTCCGCTCTCCTCTGTGTTCCCCCCACCAACCTCCGTGCGTCATCTCGCCCTCTCCCACATCTTTCTTCCCCCACCAGAAGGTGAAAACGGATTCGGGCGATACGCAGAGGATGGCGAGGATAAGGAGGGGCAGCAGAGGTGGGGAGGAGGGAGATGAATATACACACATAGACCTACACACATACAAGCATGTGTACACACAACTACCTGTATACATTTCCATATATATATATATATATATATATATATATATACAATATTTGTATGTATGTAGATGTGTGTGTGTGTGTGTGAAGGACGGCGGGGGCGACGAAGGCTGCGGAGGCGATGGTGATGGGGAAGGGGGTGGGGCTGCGCTGCGAGGAGGTAGTCGTTCGCCCCGCCCGAATAGCCCGCCTGTTCAATTCAAGGGGTGCACCATGTGCTGGCGCGACCTTTCTGAAACCCCGAGGCGAGCACGTCATCGAAATGAGGGAAGGAGGACGAATGGGATGAAGTGAGGGAGGAGGAGGAGGAGGAAGAGGAGGAAGAAGAAGGAAAGAAGGTAGGGGAAGCGCGTTTCCCGAAGAACGATGTCGCGACGCATCAAATATCTGACCTCGGTCCTACAGATGATGGCAAATTGCTCCTAAGCCCACCAGTCCTGGCACTCGCATGGTTTCTAGCCATAGCTGCCACTATCATTGCAAATCTGGAATTACCCACGTGGGCGAATATCAACTCGGAAAACCTGTTGCTTCTTATCTTAGACACTAATCATGTTGGCGCAGTGTGTAGTCGGAGATCATTGCTTTGGGCCGCAGCCGCTGCGTTTCACTCCCTCGCTCGTGACCCGAATGTGCTTTCCGGAGGAGGTCTTCGGAGGAGGTCCACGACGAGTGGGGGGGAGCTGGAGGGGGAAGAGGCAGATGCAGACTGGTAGGATAGGTCGGGCATGTCCTCCTTCCTAGAGAGGGATTTTGGACGACAAATAGACAATAACAAATCAGTGCTGAACATTCCTCCTGTAGAGGGAGATGCCCAGCTTGAGAGTAGGACGAGGATGTTGTTCATGAGGAGAGGGAGCGCGAGCGGAGGCCGAGGCAGATGACGAGGGGGATTTGGAAAAAACATGCGCAGAGGAGGATGACGACGACAGTGTGAGTGGAGGATGAGGAGAACTCGGCACTCGGATGTCCTCGACAGTCCGCCAGGGGCGGCACTGCCAGGGGGTGTGCGGGACGCGAAACCGCCTGCAGACCAAGAGAGCCCGAAGCTCGGGCATCGAAAGAAAGGCAAAACCGTCTCCATGTATCGACGCACGGAGTCGAAACGAGAGCCGAGCGACCAGAGGCTCGGAGCGACATCGGGCAACCTCACATGAGGTGAAGGGGGCAGCAGAAACGAGGTTGAGGAGGAAGAGGAGGCAGCCCTGACTGCCGATATGTTCTGGCATCCGCGCAGGCCCAGGCCTTTATCATCTGCTCGGCGTCCGCGGAGAGGACGTCAAGCATGCTGGCGAGCTGCTTGCACTGCAGGCGGGTGGCCTTGCACGGGCGTGGCCGGTTCTTCTTGGGGTGCGCGAGGTGGCAGTACTGACAGTCCTGCCCCTTGATGCAGCCCGTCTTGGAGGACACGTACATGCACGGCCTGCGCTGCCGGAGAAACGATTGCGACAGAGAAGGCGACGACGGAGACATTGAACGTAACTGCGCACGCAGCCAGGAGGCAGCCACGAAATCACCGGACACTGCAAGAGCATTGGAACAGCCTCAAACAACAACTAGTACTCATATATGAACAAAACTGAAAGACAACACCAAAGCAGAACGCGAGGTAGAAACAAATGAGGCGAAACGAAACAACACATTCGCACAAGTAGAACGTTCGCAACGCACGTACACGCCACAACAAAACGTGGTATATGATTGGTGCCTTATATTCGACGTCATGGTTGGTTCAGACGCCACAACGGGTTGTCGTGACGACTAAAGTGAAACGTTCTGCAACACATGTTATTGTTATTGTACAGTCGGATCGGACCTAAGCCCTAGGCCAGAATACCAACCCTCAAGAACATGAGACCCTCCGCTGGCCAAAATACACAACACATCCGAGGATACCATCCACAGGATGCACAATAACATCCAACAAACACGAAGAACACTAGAATACCCTCACCGAACCGACCTCGATCTTACACCTCGGCCCGACTGCAACAGTTCATGTGCGATTGCTCGGAGAAGCTTTCAAGTTGACCGATGACGACTTCAGACGTAGGCGGGGGAGAAGGAGCAGCGAAGAGGCTCCTCCTCCTCCTGGAGGAGGGCAACGACGACCACCACCGCGGACGGCAACGACGACGAGTACGAGACGACGCCGACGACGACGGCATCGCAGACGACGACGACGACGACGGCCACGGACGGAGACGACCGCGATCCCCCGACCACCACGGAACATGCCTCGACCACGGACAGGCCGACGATGACAACATGAACGAAGACGACGACCACGACCACGACCACGACCACGACCACGACCACGACGACGACGACGACCACGACGACGACGACGACCACGGACCCAAGACATCCGACGAGATCACTTTGTTATTGCGCGGCCCCAGCGGTTCCTTCGCCGGGGCCACACTTCCGCCCCGGATCCCTTCCGCATGGCCCCGGGGGGCCCGAACGCGGGCCCCCGATGTGCCGACGTCGAGGAAACACGCCTGGACTGCGAACGCCACGTGTCGTCGGAGATCTGTCCGAGGAAAAACACCGGGATCGACCTAAACCATTAGGGGAACGAAGAATGACATAAACATAAAAACTCGGAGAACCGCGCGATCTCTCGGATCGGCGCTGGATCCCCCTCCCTGGCGCGCTTCGCGCGACAGGGGCGGCGCTTGAGGCGCCGCCAGGGGGGTCCAGCGCGGACCTCCGAGTTTCTATGCTTATGTCATTCTTCGTTCCCCTAACCAAGTCCTCCATGTTTGCTTCGCCCTCGTTGCTCCTCGGCTTGTCTTCCGTCCGCCCCTGCTGCAACACAACGAGGTCGAGCCGAGGACGGCCCACGGAATCGCCAAAACACCACCTCGTCGACCCCTGCAGAGACACGGGGACCACCGCCACCGAGAACCCATCATGGGGAGCCCACCAAGGACGTACGCGCCCAACCATGGACATGAACACGGCCCCCCGACACGCGAGACCGTCCGCGTGATGCGAACATTCGCGCAATGCACACTCTCGAACCCAACGTGGATTCGTGTACGTGTGCGTCCGTCGGGAGGCCGGGGGCGCCGACCCCTGGTGGGCGGCGGCACCCGGGAGCGCCACCCGATGCCGGACGACTCTCGGGCGTGCGGCCGCCCACGGGCTGGCCCCCCCACAGCCCTCGGTGGGGCTCTCGGTGGCGGTGTCCCTCCCAGATCCCCGACGCCGCGGTCGTTCCACGACTTGACCCCGGGGAGCCTGGACCCCTCCCGGGGACCGGTTGCTCATCCTGAGGCCCCCGGAGGCCGAAGGTGGCGAAGAACCTCCCGTCGAGAGTTCTTCGTGGCGCGAGGAGGTCTGGCCCGTTCCTCCTCCCCAGATTTAGGTCGGGCATATCCCCCTAAAGGCAGATCTTGGCGGAAAAACTAAAAATATTCAAACACATACCAAAACTGATCAAACAAATGTTTTAAACACTCGTCCCCGTGCTATTGTTTGGACTATTTTTGAACATTCCTCCTGTAGAGGGGCACGCCCGACTCAACCCCAAATCTCTGATACGTCGTGACCGTGTTCCCTACGCCGCCTCCTGGATATTTTTGGACCCCTCGACTCCTCGGCGAAGGAGAAGGCCTTCTCAGAAGGTTCGGAAGTCCCTCGCGCCTGCTGAGAAGTTTCCTAAGCCTTCCCCGAAGACACTTCTCAGAAGGCGCGAGGGCTTCTGACAAGTCCCGCCGCCTTCAGACCTCCTCCTTCTCATTTCCCCCCCTCGCTCGCCTCCGAACTCCGGGATACCGGGAGATCGGCTCTTCGCCCCGAGCATTCCCGTCTTCCTGACGGCTCGTGGGCGGCCTGGCCCCCCAGAGGCCGACCGCGGCAAAACGTTATTCTTGCGCCGGCGGCCAGGCCGAGTCACTGCGATGGCGAGGACTACGTTGCTCCCGTCGTTCTCAAGGACCACATCCCAGAACTCATGTCGAGCACCCAGGAAAGTGTCGATACAGTGTCGATCGAGTATCGCCTCTCGGGGCCCGACACGTGAAAACCCTCCAGTTTCGGTGCTCTCCTGGTGCTCGAGATTATTTCTGGTGATCACGGCTCAAGTAGGCTGGAACATCGTAAGGCGAGGAGGCAAAACGGAGCTGCCGTTGAGCGAATTGCGCCCCCGTGCAAGGAGGCACGCCAAGACGCTTCGCCACTGCTTGATTCGGTGGCATCGAAGCGAGCCCTGTGGTTATGATGTTCCAACCTACTCTAGCCTTGACCACCAGAAGGAATTTCGAGCGCCAAAAAAAGCACCGAAACTCTAGGATTTTCACGTGCTGGGCCCTGGGAGACACTCGTCCGATACTGTTTCGACACTCTTTCGGCACTTTTCTGGGTGCTCGAAATTATTTCTGGGATGTGGTCCTTAAGTGCGACGGGAGCAACGTCCTCGGTGCTTGCGGGGCCGCCAGGGGCTCGTCCTCGGTGCTCGTCCTCGGTGCTTGCGGGCCGCCAGCGACGGCGGCCGGTCGGCGGGCGGGCCGGCGGCGGGCCTGCACTGCCGGAGGTGATGCAGCGCGGATCCCGCCGAGGCGAGCCCGCGGCCGTTTTGCTCTTCGCTGCCCAGCTCGCCCTCCTGCAGGGGGGGGCTCGAGGACGAGCATTCGGTCGGGCATGTCCCATGCAGGCGGACTCTGGGCGAAATGTGTATATATATATATATACATAGAAAGATAAGAATCAAACATAATCAAGAATAGGCAGAAAATCGTCCCTTTTTTTTGACTCGTTTGGACTATTCCTCCTGTACGGGGACACACCCGACATAAGACGAGCAGGAGGATGGGGGGGCGTATGCAGTCGACGCGCTGCCATCAGGAGCGCCAAGCACAGACCTCCAACGTATTGCAAATTACTCCGACGGAAGGACCCCGCATGAGAATCCACTGGGCAAATCTGGAAAAAGCCCTCACCGTCGTCCTCGTGGTTGGTGAGGCGTCCTGGCTGTCTCTTCTGCGTATATTTCTTCTCGCCCTGGCGCGGGGATACGTGCCGGGAATACCGCTCTGGGAACACGACGAACACAAAGTGGCCTACAGTTGGCTACGGACATTCAGAATGTGGCCCGGGAAAGGTGTTCTGGGAGCACGAAGAACACGAAATGGCCTACAGTTGGCTCCGGGCATTCAAAATGTGGCCTGGGAATGGCGTTCTGGCAGCGCGAGAGCCCAAAAGTGCGACAGTTACAAGAATTGGACGACCCGCTCGGATTAGTAACATGATCCGCGGGCCCCATAGTGAGGGGGCTCCCGCTTGAGACTTCCTCGCACTTCACTCACAGACGAGGCCCATGTGGCCTGGGAATGGCGTTCTGACAGCGCGAGAGCCCAACAGTGGCGACAATTACAGGAATTGGATGACCCGCTCGGATTGGTAACATGATCCGCGGGCCCCATAGGGAGGGGGCTCCCGCTTGAGACTTCCTCGCAATTCACTCACAGACGAGGCCCATGTGGCCTGGGAGTGGCGTTCTGGCAGCGCGAGAGCCCAAAAGTGGCAACAGTTACAAGAATTGGATGACCCGCTCGGATTAGTAACATGATCCGCGGGCCCCATAAGGAGGGGGCTCCCGCTTGAGACTCCCTCGCAATTCACTCACAGACGAGGCCCAAGGCAAGTGAGTGAGTGAGTGAGTGACTGACTGACTTACTGACTGGTGATGATGATGATCATCACACTCTCTCACGCGCACACTCAGCATCATCATATGTGAGTGCTGATGAGTGAGTGAGTGAGTGAGTGAGTGAGTGAGTGAGTGAGTGAGTGAGTGAGTGAAGGAGTGAGTGAAGGAGTGAGCTAGTGAGTGAGTGAATGAGCGCACGAAGACAGAAGAGGAGAGGGGGTGAGGTGAGGAGGCTCCTGCGCGGGGTGTCCAGAGAAAACAAGAACCCCACTTTGGATGTGGGGAACAATTCATAGGTTGTCTCCGCCGTTTTTTCGGCCGCTGGAGGCCCTCGCCGGGCCCCCAGGCCGTCAACAAAACGACTCATGGACGAGACACCCAAGCCCAGACCTCCGACGCATTGAGAACAACAAACTATAGGTTGTCTCCGCCGTTTTTTCGGCCGCTGGAGGCAAACGCCGGGCCCCCAGGCCGTCCAGAAACGACCTAGCACGAGGCGCCGGTCATGCACGTGAACAGGGTTAGGTCGGGCATGTCCATCTACAGGCTGATTTGGGGCGAAAGATAACAAAAAAACTTAATACATGCCCCCAAATAACAAAATACTGAAAACAACGTCCCCAGACTATGTTTGAACTATTTTTGAATATTCTCCTATAGAGGGACACGCCCGACTTCAGGGGTCCCGGAACTGAAAAAGAGAGACAAGACGCAGGAGGGGACGTCAAGCCAGCAGAGAATTCCAAAGGACGGAATCGAAGCTATTGTATATCGGGAGGACAATAGCATGGCGATTTGAAGAAGGTGGAGTCGCTGATTTCTTGGATCTGCGCTGCATCCCCTCTTGGGGGGTGGCCAGCAGCGATGCAACAAGTCCGCGCGGAACACCGAAAATTCATGTTTATGCATTTTGTCGCTCCAAGATTCCGAACTGCGACTAACCGTGGCGATGAGCACCCCCCCCGCAAGAAAACCAACTAACGTTGTCCCAACTCGCCCCCCTCTGAGACACTACTCGGCCCAGAGCGAAGGAAAGAGGATGGGGGGCGGTAGCGCTTCGGGCTGCGCACAGGCAGTCCCTCCTGGCTGGCCTCAACAAACTCCCCGGCCCCCCCCCCCAGGTAGTCACACCACCCAAACCCTTCTGCACACGAACCGGCCGTCCCGTCGTCGTTTTATGCCTCCCACGGGATTTCCTTAGAACAACAGTGCTCATAAAACGAAGCCCGTGTTTTTGGTACGTAAAGCCTGTGTTCTGAAGCACAACGGTCTCAACCAAACATGTTTTGGGTGGGCCTGTAGCACTGCAGGCAGCCCCGGACGCCTGGACACTGCTTGTACCCTGGAGCGCGAAAGCAGGAGAGCCCAGAATCGAATCGATAAGTCGGATCGACGGTCGAAATCAACCGGATCGGCGGAAATCGGCAGCCGAATCGGGAAAAGTCGAAACGGCGGAAATCGGCAGATTAGTACACCTCCAACAAAAAATCGGAACCCCAATTGGAGTCCAAAGCCGGACCGGATCGGAATCGGAATCCATCGAAATCGACTCGAATCGGATCGGGGAGTCGAAGCGGGCCCTGCCAGGTGTCGAGATGGCTCCGGCCGTGTGCACACGCGCCCGCGGGGCTGCCTGGTCCACCAAGACCACAATCATTACAATAAGCATCGTCGCCGTCGGTCGCCGTCGCCGTCGCCGCACACCGTCGCCGTCGCTGCTCCGTCGTCGCTGCCGCCGCCGCTGTCGCCGCCGCCGCAATCGCCACTGGTCCCGTCAACGCCGTCCTCGCTGCCTTCTGCTGCCGTCGCCGCTGTCGTCGTCAATGGCATGGTATACTTTTGGGGCGGGGTCTGGTTAACCTTCGGGGGGCCTTGCCTATTTCCGAAGGAGTACGATCTAATCGCGGCTATTCTGACTCATGCGTGGCAGCGCTCTGGTTTATGCGTGCGCGTGGTATGCGAATGTTGTGAGCGGTCGGATGGGTGCTTTGTTTTACTCTTGGGACAGGCGCGATCCATTTGCGCGTGAAGCATCGTCTATTTTCGCGCGACTTCGCCTCCATTGATTGACCATCTGCTTTGTTGCTCAGCTTATGTATGCCGCACTGGTGGATCCTTTGGCGCAACAAGCAACTGCCCCCGCAGCCGCTCACTCGCCGCGGTGGCTCGCGCCAGAGGCCGCGCATCATCGCCAGAGTCCAGACTCCTTTGGCGCCAACGTCACGACGCGGGCCTGTCTCTGCAAGCCGACGCCTGCCCACCTGCGCGAACTCCCCGCCTGCGCCGAAAAAACGCATCAGATGCCGCGTCCTTCGCGGCGCCTCGAAGGCGTTTGTTCCTTGACGCCCATGCGCGCAAGAGCCACGGGCAGCAATCGCTCGTCGAAGTTCACGCAGGCGCGACGGGGGGGGGGGCCCTCGAGCAAGTCCCACGAGCAGGCCAGGGCGCGCAGAATATCACTCTGTGAGGCCCCTGCCTGCCGTAGTTCGTGCGCGGCTTTGGCGTCGAGCGATGAGATGCCCGCGACAAAGCCTGCGACGCCCTTCCTCCTCTCATTCAGCGCGTGAGCCAGAAATAAGCCTCCGTGGCGCCATGCTCGGCAGCGCTGAGAGATGGCGCCCGCGGCGGGGGCGCCCGACCATCGCATAATTGCGTGCATCACCCGCGCCGCTACGGAGACGATGGCTGGCACCTCGGTGGTGGTTTATGTGATTATGGAAAAGCGGTGAGTTTTGCCAGAGCACGCTGCCGCGCCAGAGGCTGCGACGGGGGCCTCCAAACCCTATTCCCCATGGCACGGGGGGCGGTGGCGGCGGCGAAATCTTGCTGCCAACAGCTTCTTTGTGATTGGTAAAGAACCAGAAGCATATCAGGTCGTCGAGGTCGCGCAAGCAGCCAGGTGCACCGACGCCATCTGGCGAGCGCGTCGCGCCAGAGGCTGCGATTTCCGCGGCCGCGACTCCGCGGGCCGCTTCAGCCGACCCAACAGAATCAATGCCCGCGTCGGCCAAACCGGATTCGGATCCGGACCCCGCGCCAGCGAGCAGGGGCCGCTGTTCCTGGTCGACGGGCACGCGCGCGCCCTCCGCTTTGAACAACCACCGCAAGGACCTGGGGATCAACATGGCGACGCAACCAGCCGAAGCAAGGAAGCCGCGGGGGAAGCGGGATGACGTCGGAACGGGGGCAGGGAACGCGGGGGGCAACGAAGGCGAAGACGACGCGCAATATGGGGGGAGGCACGTTGCAGGGGGGGGAAGCCATGGCGCAGAACGCGGGGAAGGCAAACCCCTGTCGAGCCACGCTGGGGACCTGAGAAACGGTAGGTTTTTGAAGGCCCAAACCACCTGACTCGATCGTAACTGGCGCCTGCCCTATGCCGTATCTCGCGCAGCGCTCTCTCTGCTTCCCTGAACGTCGGTTCCGCTGCGACGAGTACGTTGGCAAGATCTTCACAAGCTGCTCGAACGTGTCATTGCGCGCGCCAGAAATCAAGATCGCGAATTCCTGACCACCCGCGCACCGACTCGCTGGTTTCATGAACGGATGATGCGCGAGAGTCGCGCCAGAGGCTGCGCTCGCGCCCTTGGTCCGCGCGCCGCGGTATGTCCAGCCGGCCTTGTGCTCGTCGCGGTATCGAGTAGCTGTCGCCCGCTCTCGTCCGCGTCAATCGAAGTCCACGCGCCCTGGTATGCGTCAGCTCGCTCTGCAGAGCTCGCGCGCCCCAAACGAGGCAGCGCTGTCGACGAGTGTTTAAGTGAAGATTTCGTCGGCCATCGCCAACGGCACAGTAATATCACCGACAGAATTTCTAACCGCGCAGCAGTCGCGCCAGGAGCTGCGTTCCGAAGGTATTGGCCGCATGCCGTGCCGACCCGCATGTCTTTCCTGCGAAACAGGGAGATGACAAAACCGCCCGCAACGAACGCGCCAACTTTGTCGCGCGCGTTGCCCAATACATCACCCAACCTGGCGACTGTCCAGTGCTGCCCTGTCATCTTCGGGCGATGCGCGGTGCATTCCTCAGTTCTGCAGCCCCCATCGCGGTCTCTGGCGCGCTGGAGGCGCGCCTGGCAGCGCGGCGCCATCGCGCCAGAGGCTGCGAACGACTGTTAATCGCATCATCGTCTAGCGCGGGCGGGCGTCGTTCCGCTCGAGCCCAAGCAGCCGCAGACGTGCGGACAGCGCGATGAACGTCGCGCGAAGCCCCGCTGCGCCAAGTTTCATTTGGTCGTGACGACTTCCTGACTGCTTCGGCAGGCAATGCCATGCGTCCGCGGGCGCGGCGCGTGCTTCTCTGCAGGGTCGGTGCCGATTCCCTGATGAATGACCTGGGATACTTGTCGGCAAGCCGCGCTGGCTGCAACGCAGGCCGCGAAAAAAATGAAGCGCGCCGCCCAGCAAGTAAAGCAGACCATCCCGAGAAGTAAAGGAGATACCACCCAAAAAGTACAGCAGACCACTCAGGGATGTAAATCAGACCGCCGCAACAACAACAAGAAAACGCCAGCGCAAGTACGCAGACCGCCCAACGTGCGAAGCCGACAAGGGAAAGCAAAGCAGACCACCCAGGAAAGTCAAGGGCGCCACCCAAAAAGCAATGCAGACCATCCCAACAAGTAAAGGAGACCACCCCAAAGGAAGCAGGGCAGGCAGGCCACTCAGGAAGGCAACTCATGCCACCGCGCAAACAAAGGACGCCACCAATCGACTTGCGCAGACAACCCAAAACATTGTAGAAGGCCACTCAGGAAATCACAAGAGATCACAACAAACAATATAAGCGACCACGGGAAGTAAAGCAGACCACCCAGGAGAGTCAAGGACGCCACAGGAAAAGCAAATCAGACGCCCCCAACAAGGAAAGGAGACTACACCAAGAAACTAAAGCAGACAACTCTGGAGGGCAAACCGGATCACGCCGAAAAGCAAATCCGACCAAAGAAGATAAGGCCGACCACCCAGGAAAGCCAAGGGCGCCAACCAACAGGTAAAGCAGAGCCCCCCAACAAGTGGAGGAGACCACCCAGAAAAACTAAGCAGACAACTTGGGGGGCCAGGCCCCGCCGAAAAGGAAAGCCGACCAAGGGGGGCAAAGCAGACCACCCAGGCAGGTGGATGACGCCACTCAAGAAAGCAAACCAGGCCACGCCAAAACGTAAAGCCGACCAAAGAAAGTAAAGCATACCATCCAGGATATCCAAGGGCGCCGCCCAAAAAGTCGAGCAGACAATCCCAAACAGCACGGGGGTCGCGGGAAGAAATGAAGCAGACCACCCAGGAAAGCACGCCAGACCACGCCGCAAAGCAGAGCGGACCGCGAAAAATACAGCGGACCACCCAGGAAAGTCAAGGGCGCCACCCAAAAGGTGGAAAGCATACCATCACAAAAGTAAAGCGGGCCACGGGGAGTAAAGAAGACCGCCCAGGGAAGTCAAGGACGCCATTGGAAAAGTGGAACACGCCGCCCCAACAAGTATGGGGGGCCACCCCAAGAAAAGCATAGCAGGCCACTCAGTAAAGTAAAAGAGACCCCGCCAAGAAGTGACGCCGACCACGAATAGCAAGGCAGGCCGTCCCAAACATACAGAAGGCCACCCCGCATAGCAATGCGCCCCACTCAGGAAAGTAAAGGAGACCACGCCGAGAAAACAAGCAGACCACTCAGGAAGGTAAAGGGGGCCACACCAACGAGCAAAGCCGACCGCGGGCAGCCCAAGAAAGCCAAGGACGCCACCCAACAAAGTAAACCAGACCATCCCAAAAGTACAGGAGACCACCCAAAAAAGTAAAGCAGGCCACCCAGGACATCAGCAAAAGAGACCACGCCGAAAAATAAAGCTGACCACGGAACGTAAAACAGACCACCCAGGAAAGTCAAGGTCGCCACCCACAAAGCAATGCAAACAGACCCCACAAGTAAAAACGACAAAAACGCAATAAGTAAAGCAGACCACTCAGGAAAGTCAAGGGGGAGGGGCGCGCCGAGAAGCATGGCCGACCGCGGAAAGGAAAGCAGACCACCCAGGAAGATGCTGGGCGCCACCCATAGAACAAAGCAAACCATCCCAACAAGTGCAGGAGACCACCCCCAAAAGTGGAGTAGACCACCCAGGAGAGTAAAATGGGGCCGCGCCAAAAAGCCGCGCCGACCACCGAAAGGGAACCAGACCGCGCAGGAAAGCCACGGACGCCACGCAGAAAAGTAAAGCAGACCGCCCCAACAAGTAAAGGAGACCACCCCAAACAGCAACGCATACCAGTCAGGAAAGAAAGGGGCCACGCCGAAAAGTAACGCAGACCGAGGAAAGCAAAGCAGACCACCCAGGAAAGCCATGGGCGCCGCCCAAAGAAGTGAAGCAGACCATCCCAAAAAGCAAAAGAGACCACCCCAAACAATAAAGCAAACCACTCAAGAACATGCAAGAGACCATGCCGACAAGCAAAGCCGACCACAGAAAGTAAGGCATATCACCCAGGAAAGCGAAGGACGCCACCCAAAAAGTCAAGCAGACCACCCGAAAAAGTAAATGAGACCACTTCGATCAAGAAACAGACCACTCTGGAAGGTAAGAGAGACCACGCCAAAAAGTAAAGCCGCCCACCGAAAGTCTAGCAGACCGCCCAAGAAAATCGAGGACGCCACGCAAAACGCAAGCAAACCATCCCAGAACGTGCAGGAGATCACTCCAACAACTAAAGCAGACCACTCAGGAAAGCAGCAAATGAGACCGCGCCAACAAGTAACGCCGACCACGGAAGGTAAAGCAGACCACCCGGGAAAGCCAAGGGCGCCACCCAACACGTAAAGCAGACCATCCCAAAAAGTAAACGAGACCACCCCAAAAAGTAAAACAGGCCACTCAGGAAAACAAAAGAGACCAAGCCAACGAGTAAAGCCGACCACGGAAAGCAAAGCAGACCACCCAGGAAAGTCAAGAACGCCACCCAAAAAGTAAAGCAGACCATCCCAACAGGTACAGGGGACCACCCCAAAGCAGTACAGCCGGCCACCCAAGAAAGTAATGGAGACCACGCCAAAACCTAAAGCAGGAAACTCAGGAAGGCAAACCAGACCACGGCGAAAAGAAAAGCCGACCAAAGACAAGAAAGCAGACCACCCAGGCAAATCAAGGACGCCACCCAAGAAGCCAATCATACCGTCCCACAAAGTAAAGGAGACCACCCCAAACAGCTAAACAGACCACCCAAGCAAGTAACGGGGGCCACCCAGGAATATCAAGGACGCCACCCATAAATCAAAGCAAACCATCCCGACAAGAACAGGAGACCACCCCCCAAGGCGAAGCAGACCACTCAGGCAAGAAGAAGGGGCCGCGCCTTCAAGCCGCGCCGACCACCGACAGTAACGCAGACCGCCCAGGAAAGTCAAGGACACCGCCCGAACGGCAAGCGCGCCACCCAAAAAAGTAAACGGGGGCCACCGCAACAAAAGGAAGCGGACCACTCAGGAAAGCAAGAATGACCACGCCAACAAGTAAAGCCGACCACGGAAAGTAAGACATACCACCCAGGAAAGTCAAGGACAGCACCCAACAAGAAAAGCAGACCACCCAACAAAGTAAAGGTGACAACCCAGGCAAGAAAAGCATACCACTCAGAAAAGTGAAGGAGACCACGCCGAACAAGCAAAGCCGCCCAAGGAAAGTAACGCAGACCGCCCAGGAGAGCAAAGGGGCCATACTTGTTTGGTGGCGGGGGGGTCTGCAAGAGCGAACGCGCGAATCGCTCAGAGCGAAAGCCCTTCCCGCAGCGACGGCGCAGCTACTGGTGACCAGGGGGCCTCGCGAATTTCAAGGGCCCGCGAAGCATGGATTTTGAAAGAGCAAACTCCTCAAGTGGGCACGGGGGCCCCGTCCGCGCTCGCTGCCAGAGGGGCGCTTCGGGCGCCGCGAGTTTTGATCCCGTTCTGCGAGCCGCGCGCCTCGCTGCCGCCCGAACTTCCACATGCTGCGCGACGAAGCCTGGCCCGGGATAAATTACCTCCTGGCGCTTGTTTGCTGGAGCGTGGCTCGCGCGATGACGGAGTGGAATTCTGTCTGGGCGGCCGCGGGGAACAACCGGGTGCGTTTTCGTGGCGGCGCCCAGGCGGTGGCCGCAGGCAACGACCAGGCGCGTTTTCGTGGCGACGTCCAAGCCGAGCGAGATGAGGCAAAAGAAAAACAAAGCTAGGTCCACGCACGCTGCCAGTGCATCCACGTCGTGGATGAGCGACAAATCTGGAACGACGACGATATCTGCTTCGGCACAACGGTGTCTGCCAGTGACAATTACGCAACTTCTCACAAGGCGCTCGACAAGCGCGCCGCCGAGGATTGCTACCTTTAAAGGAAAGAGAACTATGCGCCTACACCGATTCTGGCCATGCCCATCCTGAGCCCAGGATCTGCGCATACGCCCTCTTGCCTTTGCCAGGAAGGTGTGTGTGTATATGTATATGTATATATATATATGCGCCAGTGATGGGTCAAGGATGGACGTTGTCAAGATCGGTGCATGCGCGTAGCTCTCTTCGCCCGATACCTTGCCGCGCGGCGGAGGCCGCGCCAGAGGCCGCGGTGTCGCGCCCAGTCTCGGAGCCAGGTTAACGCCGGGCGGCCCCGCGAATGGCGCCCCTGGGCGCGCCCGCGCCTTCTTGGCGCAAGGTATATCGGCTCGGCTGCGCTGTTGAAACTTGCCCATTTCTTCGTTCCGCAGCGCGCTCTCTTCGGATCCAACGCCAGAATGCATTGCGGTCGAGGAGGGGACCCTCCGTCGGAGGCGCGACGCAATCACGGCCGAGCGGGCAGCCCCGAAGATGGCCTGACGACGTCCGCGAACAAGCCCAGGCGCACCCAGCCGCAGTAGCGTGAGGATTGTACAGGCCACGACGGTTTCCGAACAGTTGCCGCCAGAGGCTGGCGCATTCCCTGGAGAAGAACGTCAAGTCCTGTCCAGGTAGCCTGCGTCGAACTCTGTCGCCGTCTTCGGTCCGCTAAGCTTGGCGATCAAACCGTCGTCGTGGAAGACGATGTCATCGGCGCGGCGAGCTACGCGTTGCCCCCGGAATGCAGCGAGGTCGCTTTCGACGGTGCACCCCCCATCTTCGATCGAAATGCAACGCCGAATTAAACTGCGCAGCGCGCGAAAGGCCCCGCGGAGCCGCTTCGGGCAGGCCGCCCCCCCACAAATCATCGTCAAGCAAACGAGCCGTCGCCGGCTGGTTGGTCAGTCCCGCCTGTGGCTGGGGCGGCCCCATCTGTTCGATCATGTAAGGAAGTGCACGTCGTCATACTACAACGCAGTTTGTTCATTGCAGCTGAGGGGGGCCGCGAGCTGGCGCGCGGCCCGCAGAAGCAGACGCCGCACTTCCACGTCAGGCCGTGGGCCAAAACCTTTCTGCGCGAGACGCCGATCAAACGTCGCCAGCGCCGAGCGGGCGTCAGTCCTCGGGAAATCTGCTAGCAGGCGTTCTTTTGTCAAGATGGCCACGTTCTGTAATCGATGGAGGAGCTCCTCCATATGCGCCGCTGCTGGTTCCCCCCATGGCATCGCAGGGTCACCATCCGCGTGGAACACATACCAGCGCCGAAGACTGCGCGAGACCGACTCTGCAACGAGGCCCGCCTAGTGGTGGGCCTCGGCGCGGAGACGCGGCAGCGGCCCCTCGGCGGCTGGAACCGGCGCGCGGGGCGCCGCAGCTTCGACGGGGGCTGTCTGGAGAATCGTCCGGGCACCCGCCCTTCCACGCAGACCGCGCCCAGCGTCTCGATCATGCAGTCGATCTCGGAACGCGACTTCGCAATGTCGTGGCTGGCCGCGCCGAGGAGCCGCAAGCGCCAATTTCAGATGACCCCCCAATCTGCCTGCGCGCCAACGGCCGCGCAGGACTTGGCATCAAATTTCCGCAACGGGGCGCTCGCCCGATCGCGTCGCCCCCGCTCGCGGCGGCGTCAGACGCGACGCGCGCAAGCATTGTTGCCGCCAGCAAAAGCACGGGGGCGATCTTCAACACGGGGTCCGCCGTAGAGTCGAAACGTTGCTTGGCAAAGGCCAGGTTCCACGCGATTTCCGCCGGCGGCTGGGCGCCCCCAGGCAGTCCAGGCAGCGCCGCCGCTTGCGCGTTGCCCCCCTGGATGGCCACCGACCAATGGCGCCGCTTGTTCGAGTTCATCAAATCAGGAACCAAAGAGTGCCGATCGTTGAACAGCTCGCTCCACACCTGCCTCAACGCGTCGTCGCAGCGCATCGCTTTGCAAGCTATGCGCATGGCGCGCGCTGGGTCGCGAATGACAATTAACGCGTCTGGAAACAGACCGCGAGCAGCGAGGAATGCCGCGCGCCGCTCCTTGGGCGCGGCAGCAGCAGAGAAGCGAGTCGCTGTTTTCAGCACGTGCACTTTCAGTTCCGTATCGCACGCCAGAGGCGGTGCCCCCCTGCAGCCTGCAATCTTCCCCAACGGCGCGCATAATCTCGTCGGCAAGTCACCCAGTTGCTTAACGGCAGCGACAGCGTGGTCATACTCGAAGTCACGCGCGTGCTTTTTCTAACAGTCCAGGAGGCCCAACGCGCCAGAGACACAGAAACCCGAAGCAGAGACGCTACTCAGGTGGAAACCATGCATCTTTTTGGCGCAGCACTGCTATCGGCACGGAATCGAACTATTTTCCAATACTTCGACTCATGTGTTGCCAGAGATATGGAAGTTGCCTGGGCCAGCGCCTTGCGGATGTTCTTCCTCGATGCTGTCACCATCACTTGGCGCTGGCGTTTTCGAAATCGGTTAACTTGCATCGCCGGATCGGGCGCGCGGCTTGCCTTCGCTTCGATGCGAGCGGCCTTTCGGAGCGAGGCGCCTTCTGATAGCTGCGCCCAGACATCTCGCCACTCCGATGGCGATGGCGCGTTTCCCTGAATCAACCCAGGATCAGACTCGGCCAGCTGAGGCTCGCATAGTTTCTCATTTGGTCAAACGAAGGAGCACGCCAGAGGCTGTGGCACAGTCGGCTGAACACACATTGTCGCCTTCATTGTTATCCCGCAAGCGACGCGATGTGATTTGAACTGCTGTGCCGCTCAAGAAGCACCCTAGCGTTAAAGCCTGTCTTCGGTCGAATCTGGAACTGCAAACTTTACAAACCTAGCGCCGTCACATCGATTGCCACAATCCGCGAACTGGACGCGAATTCTGCAACCGAAGCTCCACATGCCGCGGCTGACGCCTCGTGCCAACCACGACCGGCCCCCGTAGAGTGTACACGCCTCGTGAACCTTAGGGCGCTTGTGGACATCGCAACGAATGCAAACCCTTTGCAAGAAGCATGGCGTAACACTTACCGCGGGTCATCCGAAAGAGGGCGCCGCTTTCGCGACATAGTCAGCGGAAAATTTCGGTTTCGGGCGGCTTTGTGTGCCAGAGGCGGGGGGATCATGCCTTGAGCTTGCATCCTCCGCACGTGAGCCTTCGAGAGCCTGCTCGATGGATGTAAATTCTGCTGCGAGGAACGCCCGAAAGTGTGAAGTGTGACCACCCTGCGGCTTGACGAGGTCGAATGCGATGTCCCATGTGCCTTGGCATTCCTCTGCGTCGCCCGCGTGGCTTTTAGTCTCTCCGCCCCCCCTTGAGATCGCCTAGATTTGGCCTGCTTTCCCGCCAAAGGCTGGAACCCAAAACGAAGCGGCGGCGCTGGCAACACCATCCCGTGCAGTAGATCCCCTTGACACTGCTTCCCCCAGGTGCGTTAAGCCTCCCTGTTCGAGCAAAAACGTATAGTCGCGCGCATTCCATGTATAATAATGCGTGAATGACACGGAACATAAAAATGGTTTGGCTAGAACGTCCTAGCAGCCGCGAGGCGCGCTTCGCGGGCTCCGGCAGCTCGCCGCGGGGGGCCAATCGAGACAACGGCGGCCTTCCGTGGCGTTGTGCTCGCTTCTGGAACCCCCAGGGGGGCCGAGGGGCAACGACTGGGTGGGGATAGGAATAAGGGGGGGGATAGGAATAGGGGGGGGTTAGGGGCAACGATAGTCGGGGATAGGAACACGGGGGGGAAGCATCGACGTGGAATCGGCGACACATCGCCGATTGATCGGCGGTAGGCCTCTGGTAGTGAATCCGCACCTCCCTGGGCAAGTTGGGGCTATCGGGCCCCTCCCAGCGATCAATGGGCGAATGGGGGGCGATGCGTGCCCCCCTGAGCCTACGTATACCCCCCCCTTCGTTCGTTGCCCCCGAGGGTCTCGTCGCCACGACGGGGGCCGCCTCGAGAAACGGGTTAGAATGGACCCCCAGGGGGTGGTCCTGGGATCAGCTTTTGATGGGCCTGCTTTCCACCGCCATCACCACCATAAGTTAGAGTGGGAGGGGGTCCCCCTCCTCCTCCTCCTCCTCCTCTTCCTCGTCCTCCTTATCCTCCTCCTCCTCCTCCTCCTCCTCCTCCTCCTCCTCCAACTTATGGTGGTGGTGGTGGTGGAAAACAGGCCCATCAGCTTTGAGCGGATCTGGGCCGGGCGGCAGAGCCGCCGTTGGTGCAGCTGGTGCTCCTCCGAAGCTCGCGGCGGGGAGGGCCGGCGGGGGGCTCGGGATTGGACACCTCGTTCGCCAGGCCAGGACGAGCAACCGGAAAGAGTGAGAGTGGGCCCCGTACCCCTCCAGCGGCGGGGAGTTGGGAAGGACGGGGAGGGAGGAGTGATGGCGGGCGGGCGGGAAGAGAGGATCGGATGGGATCGGACCGGAGGCCCATCGTTAGCTTACACAGTCGCACGCGCCTGAAACGCACAAGGCGTAACACACGTGCGACAACTAGTCTGCGGGCAAGCGCCCCTGATCCAGGCAGATGAGAAGCAAACCGGTGTGACATCACACCCAAGGTAAATGGCGGCCACTGCCACCACTGAAAGCTTCATTGTGCAGGCGAGGGCGAGGAGGCATGGGAAGCTCGAAAGCCCGAGAAAGCGTGCGCCAACCTAGCTGTTAGGAGACGGGAGCAGGAAGGGGTGGAGACAAGCACAGCACTTGCAACCTGCCCTAGAGGCCTGAGACCGACCAACAAGTGACACGCGACCAGCTCGGATGCCACCACAGCACGAGCGGCAGCTACGCACACCATATTTCAGCGCAAAGCTGGACACTCGACGCTAAGACACACGAGGCAGGCACACGCACCTGAGCGGGACAGCGACAAAGCGAATCAGGAAAGCATGTGGCAACCAAGAGACACGCGCACTGACGAATTCTCACGAACACGCACTGCCTGATTGGAACCAAGCTTCTGTCCACGAGAACCAAGAACAATTACTCATCACAGAAAACGCGAGACGCAGAGCAAGTGCAAAAGTGTGGGAGGCCGACTTGGGGCGACCAGCAAGCAGAGAATTTGGACAGACCTACATCTACGTACAAGAGACCGCTGAGGGGGAGGCCTCAAACGAATGAACAGGCACTGCGCAGTGCAGGACAAGTAGCTGGCTATACTATCGGGCACTGGGAATATGTTCCAAAACGCATCTGATCTACGATCGAACCAAGCAATCAGACCATCCTTCGTGTGGGACGTCGATACACCAAAAGCGGGATTGGAACCCTGTGCCTGCTTTGCACATCTTTGGTAGTGCGCCGTCGTCCATCGTGAGAAATGTGTCCAACGCAATGGCACGCTGATGGCCGGATGGGAACGCATGTGAGGCAATAGGGCCAGCCACTGTTGACTCGCGAAACAGACCAAGACCCGCCGTCACACGTCTTGGAGCTGGGAGGCTGAACCGAATACGAAACACTCTCGCCCAACTTTCTTACGTCGTGCTCGGAAAACTTCTGGGGGGTCTGTCTGGCTTTCAGGACCACTTGAAAGGCGGGGGGGGAGGGCGAAGGGTCAGGAGTCAGGGAGGAATTAGACAGAATGAAAGAGGACTACTCTTAATGATAATGCGCACCACCTTGACAAGCATAACATCAAAATAAGTACTACTGATGACGTTAATGATACAGGTATAACAAAACATACTAACAATAATACAAACACTCTAGAACTAATACTACTAATGGTCCACATGTTAATTCTTTTACTCAGAAAAAAAAGAAAATTAATACTGATAAGACGAAGGAGCAGACTAGGGATATCACGAAATAAGAGAGAGAGAGAGAGAGAGAGAGAGCGCGTGATCCACCGCCGCTTTACTGTGGACAATTCCCCCCCCTCTTCCTCCGAAGCCCGGGGTTCCCCCCCCCGAAAATCCCCCCCCTCCCTGCTGGACCCCCCCCCCTCTTCCCCCGGCAAAGCACCCCCCTCTCACCGAACCCCCCCCCCCTCCCCTCCAGAAAACCGGGGGGGGTCACTAACGGTTCGAACACCCCCCTCCCCTCCAGAAAAATGGGGGGGGTCACTACCGGTTCGAACCCCCCCCCCCCGAAAACCGGGGGGGGTCACAACCGGTTCTACCCCCTCCCCCAGAAAACCAAAGAAAGGTCACTCCCGGTTCGAACCCCCCACCCCCCTCCAGAAAACCAAGGGGGGCCACTACCGATCGAAAACCAGGGGGGGTCACTACCAGTTCGACCCCCCCCTCCCCCTCGAAAACCGGGGGGGGTCACTGCGGGTTCGAACCCCTTCCTCGAAAACCAGGGTGGGTCAATACCCGTTCGAACCCCCCCCTCCCTCACCGCCAGCAAACGACTCCCGGTCTCTGCCACAATCCGCACCACATCCCCCACTGCTGTTCCCAGCACCACTGTCCTCACCACCACTGTCCCCACTGGTTCCATCACCGTCCCTACTGTCCCCACAAGTGCCCCCACCACTGTCGCACTGCCCCAACTGTCCCCACCACTGTTCCCACCACGGTGCCACTCTCCCCAACGGCCTCACCGGCCCCACCACTGTCCCACTGTTCCCACCATTGTCCCGCTGTCCCCACCAGTGCCCCCACCAGTGTGTCAATGTCCCCACTCTCCCCACCGTTGAGCCACCACGGTCCCACTCTCCCCACTTTCCCCACGGTCCCCACCACTGTCCCACTGCCCCCACTGTACCCAGAACTGTCCCACTGTCCCCGCCGCTGTCCCACTGTGCTGTCCCAGCGTCCCCACTGTCCCCATCACTGTCCCCACCACTTTCCCCACCGTGCTACTGCCCCACCACTGTCCTCACCACCGCCTTCACCACAGTCCCCACCACTACCGCCCCCACCACTGTCCCACTGTCCCCACCACTGTCCCGCTGTCCCCTCACCACTGTCCCCACCACCACCGTCCCCACCACTGTCCGCACCCCTCCTCGGTTTTCGAGGAGGGGGGGGTGTTCGAACCGCCGGTAGTGACCCCCCACGGTTTTCGAGGGGGGGGGGGGTTCGAACCGGTAGTACCCCCCCCTTTTCATGATGGACTGGGGGCGGGGGGGGTTCGAACCGGTAGTGACCCCCCCCCTGGTTTTCTGGAGGGGGGGGAGGTTCGAACCGGCAGCCCGGTTTTCCGCCAGCAGCGGTAGAACACGCTCTTTCAAATCAGAATAACCATACTAATCATGACACGAATAAGAATATTACGAAGAGAGATGGGGCGGAGGAGAAGGAGAATGAGGAGGCGGAAAAGGAAGGAGGGAGGAGGGAGGAATGAGAAGGCGGAGTAGAGAGGAAAGGGGTCAAGAAGCGGAAAGCAGTGCGACGACTGGGGGGGGGGAAGCATAGGGGACTGGCAGCGGAGCCCAGAAGGATGCAGGAGAGAGAGAGAGACGGGCGCGGGGGGCAAGGGAAAGGCTGCGATGGCGCAAGGGGGGATTGGAGACTGGAGAGTGGAGATCGAAGGCGCGGAAGGCGAAGGGGGCCAAGGGAAAGGGGTGCGAGAGGGGGCGATGGGGGGGGGAATGGGAGTGGGGATGGGAATGGCACTGGGACTGGGACTGGGAATGGGAGGATCGCCAGGGGAGGGGAGGCGGGCCGAGCCACGAGGGCCGCGGAGGACGGGGTGGGGCGAGGGTGGCGACTGCCACCAAGGGTCAGGTCGGGCATGTCCTCCTACAGGCGGATTTGGGACAAAAAACATAACAAATCCGCCGACCGTGTCGGCGTGTGGAAGACGCATCCCGGTGTCGTCGTCTTGCGTGAATCACCGTCGTCGTCGTCGTCGTCGTCGTCGTCGTCGTCGTCGTCGTCGTCGTCGTCATCGTCGTCGCCCGAAATAAAAGGAAATCGAACACGAAACAGAAGGAAATCGTAGTCGTGGCGAAGCCCCTCCCTACCCTCCCCACCGGGGGGGTGGGGGGGGGGGGCAGATACGCATCCCCCCCCGCGACCCTCCGAAACAGAAGGAAATCGTAGTCGCTCCTTCCCCTCCTCACCAGGGAAGGGGGTGGGGGGGCAGATACGCATCCCCCTGGGCGACCCTCTCCCCCTCCCCCTCCCCCCCTCCCCCTCCCCCTCCCCTCCCCCTCCCCCTCCCCCTCCCCCTTCCCCTCCCCCTCCCCCTCCTCCCTCCTCCTCCCTCCTCCTCCCTCCTCCTCCTCCTCCTCCTCCTCGCCTCCTCCTCCTCCTCCTCCCTCCCTCCTCCTCCTCCTCCTCCTCCCTCCTCCCTCCTCCTCCTCCTCCCCTCCCTCCTCTCCTCCTCCTCCACCTCTCCTCCTCCTCCTCCTCCTCTCCTCCTCTCCTCGTCCTCCTCCTCATCCTCCGCCACCTCCCCCTCCTCCTCCTGCTCCTCTTTATCTCCTCCTACTCCTCCTCCTCCTCCTTCTCCTCCCCTTCCTCCTCCTCCTCCTCTTCTCCTCCTCGTCCTCCTCCTCCTCCTCGTCCTCCGCTACGTCTTCATTTACTTCCGACGTCTTATCACGCATCCCGTCACCCTCGAAGGCCGAGGTATCCAGGGTCGGCGGCACTGGCCGTAAGGCCTTAGCAGTAGTCAAACATCTCTAAAGAAGCTCAAAGATAATCAAACTATAGTTCCCAGATGATGTTTTTTTCTTCTTAACCATGCCATGTTTGAGTATTCCTCCTGTAGAGGGACAGGCCCGACTTAAAGCAAGGGAGGAGAGTAGTGAGCATCGTTTAACCGATCCCCATGCCCACCAGAGTGGGCTGGGCCTCACTAGCCGATTGACCCCGCCTGGGTGGGGATATATGCTGCTCTCTTCGATTTCGAGGGGCACATCCCCAACTGAGGTGGTGAGGCGGTGGGGCTCGAGATGTGGATGGGGATGGGGATAGACTTAGGTCGGGTATGTCCCCCCTACAGGCGGATTTTGAACGACAACTCTGAAATAATACCCTTCAAATACTCAAAATGGCCAAACTAATCATCGTCCCCAGACTATTTTTCAGTTATTTTTGAACATTCCCCTTGTAAAGCGACAGGCCCGACTGAAGGATATGGATCGGTGAAACGACACTGAAGTAGGAGGGCACGCCCCGGTTGTTGTGGCCCGCGCTCCTCGCCCTCTTCGCTCTCTGCTGAGGCCGCCTGGTAGCGCCCCGGGGCAGGACCTGCGGGGGAAACCCACTTCGCAAGCGCTCAACATGGTGGTGCCCAAGATCTCCAGCGAGAGAAATTCAGCATAAGAAGGCACGTTCGACTATCAGCGCAAATCTCTTGGATCCACGCTGGACAGGGGCGGCTCCGGAGGCGCCGTAGGGGGGCGCAGCACAGATCCAAGAAATCCGCGCGGACCTTCGATTCGAGGGCCCATTCTTGCGCCCTGGAGCCACAAAAAGTTGTTCCAGGGCGAAAATGCTGACCTCATGGGAAGCGGTCGGGCTTCCTGGGGCGGCGCATTGAAAGAACCAGTTCGCCGGATGTTTGGGTCATGATGGTAGCAGAAACACGATGAACGGAGTACGCAACCGCGATCAGTGATCCCACCGCCCCTCGAAAGGAGCGCTAGGCTGTGATGCCCCCTGCAAGACTACAATCATAACGCGTATGAAGGACGGGTGGTAAGGACACAGGACCCTTGGAGGCCGAAGCTTGGATTTTGGGGGCGGCGGGCCGCGGAGGCAAGGACACAAGGGTACCTTCGATGAAGGCGCGCGTCCTTACTAAGCGCCGTTGACTGCACTGGCCCACAAGGGCATCCTAATTAGATGAAGGCGCGCGTCCTTACTAAACGCGCTGACTGTGCTGCCTTGCTGGCCGCCTCCGGTTGTCATTCGTCTCATCGGCCCGTCTCTTGACCTCGAACGTCTTTCTGTGTTGTTTACCACTGGTGCCCGCGGCGCCGAGGAAACCACCTGGGTGGGTCGGACCCTCCTGTAGGGGGCTACATGTGAACCCTACCCCTACCCTCCACGATTTCTG
Source organism: Prorocentrum cordatum (assembly GCA_963575745.1). Classification (NCBI taxonomy): domain Eukaryota; class Dinophyceae; order Prorocentrales; family Prorocentraceae; genus Prorocentrum; species Prorocentrum cordatum. Next base: position 548,296 of record CAUYUJ010000002.1, on the reverse strand, counting down.
AGGGAAAGGGTGGGGTTCACTTCGCTCGGCCAAGCCGGCCCCGAGATGCTCAGGGCGGCCCAGGAGGAAGGACCGAAGAGTCCCCCCAGAAGGGTTCCGAGCCGCAGCAACGGTTCAACGCTTCGTGGGAGAGCCTTTGCTGTTCATATGGTTCCTGTTATCCGCCGGTCTTGCTCGCGATCTGTCCCGATAAAACTTCGAAAAAGGTCCCGAAGGACCCGATGAAGCATGGGCAACGCCAACGAATGTTGTCCTTCGGCTCTGCCGACTCTCAACCACCCCCGAGCCGTTGCTTGGAACTTTTGCTTCCGCTGGCATCTAGGTTGGCCTCGCTCGCTACAAGCGGGGCATTCATACCATCCCAACCAGGCCGGCATCGAACCCTCATCCGTGACAAATGAAACTTTTGCGCGCGCACTCGTTGATCGCAACAAATCAGTTTACAAAAAACACGGGCAACAAATGCGTTAATTCCACGCGCGCGGCGTCGTGCGCGTTTGCCGGAACCGTTCAAACAGTAAGGCGCCGCGCGGATTTCAAAATCCGCCGACCCCGTCGGCGTGTGTGAGGGGCTTCTCCGTTCGACTCGTCGTCTCCGTCGTCTCCGTTTTCCCCCTCCCAGGGCTCTCCTCCTCAAGCGCGCTATCCAAAGCGAAATTAAACGACGTCGTAGTGGAGTCGAAGGGAAGCCCCTTCCCTTTGATCCCTTCCCCGCAGGGGGGAGGGGGGGGGGGCCGGGGCAGATACGACGCCCGCCAGGGCGCACTTTCCTCGAGCGGGCACGCACGGGATGCACTTCCTCCTCCTCCTGGTCCTCCTCCTCCTCCTCCTCCTCCTCCTCCTCCTCCTGCTCCTCTCCTCCTTCTCCTCCTTCCTCCTCCTCCTCCTCCTCCTCCTCCTCCTCCTCCTCCCGCAGAGGCGTCCCGGGAGCGGGCCCCGAGTCAAAATACCACCCCCCTCGGGTGCATTTTCCGAGATGCACTTCTTCCTCTTCCGGGAACACGTCCCAAGTCAGAATATCACACTCCCGGGGCGCACTTTCTTCGAGCGGGCACACAAAGGATGCACTTCCTTCTCCTCCTCCTCCTCCTCCTCCTCCTCCTCCTCCTCCTCCTCCTCCTCCTCCTGCTCCTCCTCTATCTCCTCGTACTCCTCCTCCTCCTCCTCCTCCTCATCCACCGCTTCCTCCCCCCACTCCTAGCCCTTTCGATCAGGGTCGGCGGCACCGGCCGTCAGGCCTCTCCAATCGATACTCTGAAACGTATGGACACAGACATGGTTTCACGACGTGGTTTCTTATATGCATATAGATATAAGAGAAAAAGATAGAGAAAGAAAACAACAAATAACACAGACAGAAAACGAGAAAGAAAGAGCCACATAAACAGAAATAAAGAACATGATCTATATATATATACAAATATATATATATATATATAAGAGAGAGAGAGAGAGAGAGAGAGAGAGAGCGAGAGATACAAAGATCATCTGCGCGCGCGCCATTGCAAATTATCCCGGAAACTGACTGTTGTTCAACATGTGCAGGAAGTGCGGCCAAGCGGGCAGGGCGCGCGAGCGTGTCAGCGCGCGCACTTGTTTATAACTAGCCTGGCGAAGGACCCAACCGTATGCAATTGTGGGTGTCGCAATTGTGAGTATCGTCTTCGGTGGAACTCCCCATGGGGCCACGAAACGTGTGAGGGGTGTACCGAAATGGGGGTGGACCCGCATGCGAACTTTGCCACTGGGGCCTTCGGTGGAGCTCCCTATGGGGCCACGGAACTTGTGAGGGGTGTGCCAAAGTGGGGGTGGAACCGCATGCGAACTTTGCCACTGGGGCCTTCGGTGGAGCTCTCTAATGGTGCCACGAAGCGTGTGAGGGGTGTGCCGAAATACTGCGGAAAACCTTGACCACCGACGCGCGGGCACCACCATCGGCATCGGCGTGGCCAACATCGACGCCGTCATTGACATTGCCATCATCAAAGGCCGCTCAGGACGATCCGCGCACCCCCGGAACGAACTCGGCCTGGCGCAACTGTTGGACAATACCCCGAGGCTGGAAAACCGCCGACAACCGGACACGGTCGTCCGAAAACCTCGAACCTCGAAACTTCGATGTCTCGCCCGCGCCAAGTTATTCGCCCTGGCGTTGCCCTTGAGACGGAGGTAGGACAGAGGCACAACTAGGCAGAGATTGCGTGGGAGCTCTGGCAAGCGCTCGGCGAGGCGCAGCTCCTTAGAGCCTTAGAGGAACAAGCAGCTGACCAAACATAACATATAAACTTTCGGGGGTCCACGCATTTCTTGCATCGGCCCTGGCCCTCCTCCCCGGCGCGCGGAGCGCGCCTGGGGTGCCGCCAGGGGGGCCCAGCGCCGATCCAAGAAATCCGCGCGGAGCTTCGAATAAGTATGTATATATATATATACATCTATATATATATATATATATATATATATATATATATATAATATGAGTATATATATATATATATATATACAAGACTGCAGTGGCGCTTCGCGCCATGCACCTTGGTCCTTGAAATTTGGTATGCAGACGGAATGGCAGGAAAGGTCAAGCCGACAATTTGGCGATAACTCCTTGTTGCCTTTTCCAGTATCGCCGCTAACATGATGTTATTCGTTATCCTTCCTCCATGCTTCTTTTCCTCGTTCTCGCCATACCCTGCACATTTTCCACATCCTCCTCAGCTCTTTTTGCGGAGGCTCCTCCTCGGAGAGCCTCTGGGGGCCTCACAAAAGTTTCAGGCTCTCTTAAGGCCTTCTGGAGGCCTCCTGGACGTGTTCTGGAGGTTCTGGGGGCTTCCTCGGGCCACCCTGCCTCCAACTGCGGTCGCCCTGAACGACCGGGTCACGATTTGGAATGCTTCGGAGGGTCTCTTGGGGCCGTCTTGGGCCGCCATGGGGCTCTCTGAGGGCCATCTTTGACCCCTGTTGTGCCGTTTTGGGGCTCTCTTGGACTGCCTGGAAGCCCGTTCGGATGGTTGTCGGGCGATTTTGGAGCCTCCCAGGCGGCTTCGGACGCCCAGAAGACTGCCGTATTGGAGCGTCGGGAAGACGAGAAGAGGAGAACCCCAAAATTCACCAAAAAACCCGCAGAAAATCAATGATGTTTGCCTCTTGGGGCCTTCTGGGGAGTGCTCTTGGAAGCTTTTTGAGGCCTTTGGGGCCGTCCTGGAGGCCTCTTGGGCCATCTCGAGGTCACGTCGGTCACTCTTGGAGCGCTCTTGTGCTGTCTTGGGGGTCTTTGGGACGTCTCCGATGACCCCCCTGATCGCACTAGGTGTGCTGGGCAGGCTTGACAAAACGCCCTGCGAGGCCCGGGGGGCCGCTTCGAGGCCCGTCCGGAGGGTCCCAAAACCCCGGATCCCGGGAGTCCTTTTTTTTTTGGTGGGGGGGTGTTTCTTTCCCCCCTCCCAGGCTTGTAAACACCCTCCCAGGCTTGTAAACATATAGGAAGAGGACTATATATATATATAAATGTGTATAGTTGTATATATATATATGTAATCTTCATATATAGAGAGAGATAGAGAGAAAAGAGAAAGAGAGAGATAGAGAGAAAAGAGAAAGAGAGAGAGAGAGAGAGAGAACGATATGCCCATTATTCTTTCAATGCGTGAGCGCATCCCGAGGCTGAACGTTCTTCGGAAACCTGAGGAGACTCAGCAGGGAGCCCAGGGGGAAAATAGAGGGGGGGGCGGGCCTTCTCAGAAGGCTCGTAAGGCCTCGGGCCTTCTGAGAAATGTGGTACACCTCCCCCAGAGATGCACAACACTTCTCAGAAAGTCCGAGACCTTCTGGATAGCCGCACCGCCCTCTGAGGAGGCCTGCTCCTCCTCACCTGCCCCCCGGAGCGCGCCGCCGAGTGAGGTCCGAGAGCGCTGGCCGCGATGGCGGCGGCGGCGGCAATGGCTCCGCTTGAATAAAGGGAGAAGAACTGCATAAACATAGCCTTAGGTCGGGCATGTCCCCCTACTGGGGGATTTTGGGCGAAAAATGAAACATGCGCAACCAATTTCCAACAATAGCCCCAAATAGTCAAAAAAAAACATCGTCCCAACACTATTTGTTGGTCTATTTTGGAAGAGTTCCTCCTGTCGAGGGACAAGCCTGGCTCAAGCATAAACATAACCTTTCGACGATCCGCGCAAACATCTCGGGTCTGCGCTGGACCCCCCTATCCGTGGCGTTCGAGGCGCGCCAGGGGCTGCGCCGGAGGCGCCGCCAGGGGGACCGTCGCAGAGCCAAGACGACTGCGCAGAGCGTCGCAAATATTTGGTCGAGTGCAGTCGGGGTGGACTGGAGAGCACACGCGAGAGGACACGAGGCTCGTCCGATGGCCACACTGCCAGTGGAACGCAGAGGGCATGGGTCGCGAAACGCAGGACACAAGGATACCCTTGTTTGGGCAGGGTCGACCTACTATCGGGGGCGGCCAAGAGGGGGGCGTCCAAGAGGGGGGGGGCGCAAATCATGGCCGGCGGCATGTGCGCGGCCCAGGGGGGGGGCCGTGGGCAAATTGAAATAAGAACAGGCGCCATGAAATCTGGGGAGATATCATGGCCCCCGCCATGATATCCACCCCCTCCTAGTCATTATCCCCCTCTTGGCCGCCCCCGATACTAATCAAACTCGACTGCATGCCGTTTTTTCTTCTTCGCTCGGAAGGCCTGGGCCCGACGGGCCCGCCGAGGAGCTGCCGGGCACCAGGAGGCGGCCCTTGTCCTTGCCAGAGCTCTCCTCCGAATTGTCGTCGGCGGCCACCTCGCGAGGCTCCGGCTCGTCGCCGTCGTCGTCGTTGGCGTGAACGTCTTCGCCGTCGTTCTCGACGAAGCCGTCGACCTCCTCGTCCTCCTCCCCCTCCCCGTCCTCCTCGAAGCAGGAGGACGAGGAGGGGGAGGAAGAGTCGACGTCGTTGACGTCAATGTCTTCGCCGTAGTTCTCGATGCAGGCGTCGTCCTCCTCGTCTCATCCTCCTCCTCCTCCTTCTCCTCCTCCTCCTCCTCCCATCCTCGTGCTCCGCGAGGGAGGAAGACGAGGAGGGGGAGGAGGAGGAGGAGGAGAAGGAGGAGGAGGAGGAGGAAGAGGAGGAGGAGGAGGGATGAATGAGGAGGGCCGGGAGGAGGACGGAATGAGCAGGATGGATAAAGCAGGCCTGGGGGAGAGCGAGAGAGAGAGAGAGAGAGAGAGAGAGAAAGAGGCAGGCATAATGAGGAAGCAGGCACGAGGAGGAGGAGGAGGTGACACTCACCCTGCAAACACACACACACACACTGTTTCCCCCGTGATGGCTTGCAATCACCGGTTCAATGTGTCGAGACCTTGGATGCTGGCACGGCGAAATATCCACCTTTGCGCACACAAACAGATCAACCCGCACAACGCCTTCAGTCTCAACAAGCCGGTCAACAGAGTGCTGCGTGAAAGCGCAGACGTGGCCAGCGCGGCAGATGGCGCATGGCATCGCGGCATGATTGTTGCTGGAGGGAGAGGATGGGGGCGGACACAATGATGAAACTTCCAGCTGGCCCAGCCTGCCGCACGCTAATAACATGCGTTACACACGTGGGGGCAAACAATAGGTGAACAGACCTGGGGGCAAACACGCAGTGAAAGCACCCCGAACGGGGTTCAAAATCGTGGCTCCGAAAACCAGTAATAGACCCAGACTCGTGCCACCGTTGCTCCGCGTGCCACCTCTGCATATGCAGGAACTGCAGGCAAGAGCAACGACCAACCCGCCAGATATGGCAAACCCGAACAACTGTCCGGAGTGTTGGAAGCATTACTGAAAAAAGCGTGTTAGCATCCGGCTGTGATGCAAGATGCAGGCGGATACGCGAGAGCAAGAACAGGCGGGGAAGGGAGGAGGGGGGAAGAACAGGCAACCACAGACTCGGCAATCTGGCGGGTGGGTAGATTGGCTCATATGGACGGTGCCCGCACCAGAGGTCCTCGCGAACACAGGCGGGGGACAGATATAGAGAGAGAGAGACAGAAACAGGGAGAGAGGGAACGAGGGCGATGCAAAAATCCCGCGGACGGCCAACGGGCTCACAACCCAAATGGTCCACGAACTGGCGCAACAAAGAACAAGGCAAGAGACAGAGGCTACTGCAAATTTGGTTCGCGATGGTGCTTGCCGGATGGAGCGCGGAATCCGCTCAACGCGACAGCTCTGTCAGCGCACGCATGCGCGTAGACGCCAGGGGAAGGAGAAGCAGAGAACGGGATATAGAGAGAGAGGGGGGGACGGCGAATCCGAACGGAGCCTGCACAACACACTCGACCCTACCCGGCATGAGGAGGTGGAGGAAGAGGAGTTGCGGTGGGCTGGGGAGCTTGTGGCACCCCTTCTCTCCCCCTCCTCTATCCCAATACTTCGTCAGGTAGTTAGCATTATCCGACGATCGAGCGCGATCCTTGCTCTCCTCTCCTAACTCATGGGATCTCTTCACGGGGATCTTGTCGATGGATGGCTCCTTGACGATATTTTGCGACATGGCGATGACTGTCCGGTAAGCAAAGTAAGAACGTATGTGATGCATGCACGCTGATGATGACGAGCTTATCTTTTCTTGCCCAGGCGCGGCCACGCCCGATCAACTTACAGCCTACATGCTAGCATAAGGAACCCTAAAAAAGGAACGAGGCACCTTTTTCCCATACGTTGAACTTCCCAAGGAAACGTAAGAACAAATCGAAGACGATTAAGGAACACTGAACCCCTCCCCAACGAAAAGGGTTCCTTCTTCAGCGGCCCGACTGTATCCTCACAACAGCTTGAGCCAAACGTGCGCAACGGCGCGCGAAATGATGCTCAAGAGAAAGGCGGAGGGAATGATCGTAACGACTCCTCCCGCGACGGGCTCTGGAGGCCTGCGCAGGCGTCGTGCTGTCGGTGGAGAGCTGAACTGGGCAACACACACACACACACACACGCACGCACGCACATTGGGCTAGCCCATGTCCTGAGGATCATCGATAAAGGCGTCCTAACCCTGAAAGGTCTTTCGACCCCCCCTATGGGGGGGTAGCGAATGACTTTCTCGGCGGCCTTATGGAATTATTGGGGACCCACAAATGGGGGGTAACTTCTGGTTTTTTAACGCGGCACCCGCCGCGCAACAACAAGGATGGAGGAGGAAAGAAGAAGACAAGGAGGAAGAGGAGGTTTTAGGACCAGTCCTATTCACCGGCGATAGATTCTGGGGGGACCAACGCTACGGACCTGTAGCGGTTAGATGGGATCGAGCAACTGGGGCCGGAGGAATGCACCACATCGACGATGTATCGCCGATGCGTCGGCAATGCATCGGCGACGTCGACGTGGAGAATATCGGGCTCCACATCGAGCCGCATCGGCCATGCATCGGCGATGCGGCGCGTTCTTTCGACCCCGTCTTGATGAGCCTGTTTTCCACCACCACCATAGGTTTGAGGGGGAGGGGGTCCTCCTCCTCCTCCTCCTCCTTCCCCCTCCATCTTATGGTGGTGGTGGAAAACAGGCCCATCACGTCTCCTTCGACCCCATCTGGGCGGCCTGGAGACACGGGCCCTCGACCCGTCGACCCTCGACCACACCCCCAGGACCGGTTCCTCATCCCGAGCCATTCTTCGGGGGCCCCCAAACTGGGGGGTGAACTACACCCTGCGGTGAGTCGGTGGGGATTCGGGGTCACCGCACGGTTTTGGGACTCGGGTCGTTCTCCGAGGACATCACGGGCGACTGGGGCCTCCGAGGTCCCAAAACCGTGCGGCGACGGACCGTGCGGTGAGGTCTCTTGGGGTTCCGAGGTCACCGCACGGTGTGTCACCGCACCGCTTCGGGACTCCAAAACTCGTGTTCACGGCCCCGAGGCCGGGAAGGGCCCCCGCGAGGCCGAACACCATGATGAAGCTCCTGCTACTGCTCCTGCTCCTACTCCTGCTCCTCTCCTCCTGCAACCCCCCTCCGCTCCTCCCCTCCGAGCCATTTTTGTCCACGGCCCCGAGGCCCGGAAGGGCCCCCGCGAGGCCGAACACCATGATCAAGCAAGAACCGCCTCGATTTGTTCGCGACGCCGGTCTGTCTGGGCTCGGCGGTGCAGAGGGCAACGCTCGCGAGACGCGCCGCTCCAGGCGACGCGCGGTGCCGAGGCGGCGAGGGGGACCTCCCCCCCGGGGCGGGCCTTGGCCACGCTGGACCGCAGGTACTGCTGGAGCTCTTGTGGGAACCTGCGCTCCTTCGCGGAGAGGGGGCGGGGAGGCAAGGCAAGGCGTGGAGGGCGGCAGGGAAGGGGCGGGGAGGAAGACGAGGAGGAGAGGGAGCCAAGAGGAGGAGGAGGAGGAGGAGGAGGAGGAGGAGGAGGAGGAGGAGGAGGAGGAGGAGGAGGGGGAGGAGGAAGAGGGGCAGGAGGAGGAGGGGCAGGAGGAGGATGGGGGAGGAGGGGCAGGAGGAGGGAAGGGAAGAGGAGAAGGACGACGAGAAAGAAGGACGACGAGGCGGACGAGGACGACAAGGAGGTCCAGGAGGAAGGATCCTTGGTCCCACCGTTCTTGCTGCTGCCCTGTCCGCCGCTGGCCGGCGGCCCGGAGGGCGGATCCCAGGCGAAGAACTCCACCCTCCCCTGCTCGTCATTATGTTTATCATCATCATCATCATCATCAGCAGCAGCACAATCGTCATCATCAACATCATCATCATCAGCATCATCATCAGCATCATCATCGTCGTCGGCGACGTCGTCGTCATGATGTCATGGTCCGAATTATCATCCTGATCCAGATCCTGATCCTCCTCCTCCTCCTCTGCATCACCACAATCATCAGCAGCAGCATCATTATCAGCATCATCATCATCATCGTCATCATCATCAACATCACCATCGTCAGCATCACCACCAACATCGTGATCATCAACATCATCATCAGTATCAGCATCAGCATCAGCAGCAGCATCATCAGCATCAGCAGCAACCTTATCAACATCACCATAATCATCACCGTCATCATCAGCGTCATCATCATCATCATCATCCTCACCCCCATCCTCATCATCCTCATCATCATCATCATCATCATCATCCACATCTCCATCTCCATCATCAACATCACCATCATCATCCGTATCCTCACCATCATCATCATCAGTACCATCCTCATCCTCCACCCAATTATCTTCCTCCTCATCGTCAGCATCTTCCTTATCATCATCATCATCATCATCATCATCATCATCATCATCATCATCATCATCATCATCATCATCACCCTAATTATCCTCATCATCATCATCCATATCACCATCACCATCACCACAATCATCACCATCACCGTCACCATTACCACCATCATCATCACCATCACCACAACCATCACCATCACCATCACAATAACCAGCATCATCATCATCATCACCATCATCATCACTCGTTCCATCATCATCGCCATCGTTATCATAACCACTATTATCATCATCATCATCAGCATCATCATCGTTATCATCATCATCAGCATCATCACTATCATCATCATCATCATCATCAACATCATCATCATCATCATCATCATCATCATCATCAACATCATCATCACCATCATCATCATCATCATCATCACAGCCACCGTCATCATCACCATCTCCATCATCATCTTTGCCATCACCACCATAACAGTGCATATGCCCCTGATCAACGCCAGACTCAACATTACCATCATCAGTTTCGTCGCCGGCGGTGTCGCAGTCGTCGTAGTCATCATCGCCATCATCTCTATCGTACTCAGTATTAGCATGACCACCTTCATTAGCAACATCGTGATCACCATCATCACGATCATCGTCCCTGACATCATGCCTATTGCCACCCTTCGTATCATTCCTCTGGTCCTCCTTCTCGTGCTCATGTATATTACACTCGGAGAGATTACTACTCTGGCTGCTGCTGCTGCTGCTGCTGCTGATGCTGCTACACCGCTGCTGATCCTGCTGCTTCTGGTCCTCTGCATTACCTCAGTCCTCCTTGTCCTATTCCCCGTCCTGCTCATCCTCCTCCCCTTCCTCCCCCTTCCCCTGTAGACGCGTTGGCCTGTGCTGTCAATATCGCTCCTACTGGTGTTGTGGTGCTTCGTCCCACTCCGCTTGACCGTCCTCCTCCCCCTGGTTCGCCTGCTCTTACAGCTACGCCTGCTCATCATGCTGCTCCTCCTGATCATCATGTGCTTCCCCCCGCTCTCCCACCCTCCCTCCCCACCCCGCCCTCCCTCCCGCCCTCCTCGAGCCCTCCTCCTCATTATACCTCCTCCTCCTCCTCCTCCTCCTCCTCCGCCTCTTCCTCCAACTCCTACTCCTCCCTCCCTCCCTCCCTCCCCTCCTCCCCCCCGTCCCCTCCCCCTTCGCCTCCACAATTACTCAATATGAATACTACTCTCCCTCTTCCCCTGATGACGGCTTGAGAGTGTTAGCCCCCCCGCGTACTGTTTTATTTACACTGTACACACAGGATTCCCCGGAGTTGGGTTTTCGCCTGCATATTTCCAAAATGCTGCTCTCGCTGAGGCGCCGGCCTCATTTTCGGGCCCTGCTCGTTCCGAATCGTGCTCCCGCTGCAGCGCTGGCCTCATTTCCGCGCTTCCGCTCGTTCCGGCTCGTGCTCCCGCTGCAGCGCTGGCGTCATTTCCCGTACCATGCCACGGCATGCAATGCAATGCCAGGTTGATGCTACGCTTTGCGGTGCTCTTCTACGCCATGCCATGCCGTGCTCTACAATGCATCGCGTATCCTTTCGGGATCATTGCCCTGCTCGACATCCGACGCCATGGTAAGGGATGGGAGGGAGGGGTAGGATGTCAGATATGACGCGAGCGCACCTAGCTTGCCTTCCCCCCTCCCCCCCTCCTCCTCCCCCTCCCTCCCCTCCTCCTTCCTCACCCCTTCTCCCCCTCCTTCCCCTTTTCCTCCTCTTCTCCTTCCTCCTCCTCTTCCTTCTCCTCCTCCTCCCCCTCCCCGTTCCCTTATGAACATCCTCCTTACCATTCCGACCGTTGTCACCACTCTCACTCCCCACCTGTACTTCCATCCTTCCACTCGGGCACCCCACCTCTCGTCCCCGCCTTCCCGCTCGTCCTCCTGTTCGTTCCTTCGCCTCGCCACCCCCTCCTCGCCATCTGAGCATCGTTTATCCGATCCCCATCCCTGGCGGCGTGGCCTGGGCCCCACTGGCCGATTCACCCCCCTAAATGGGGATATACGTATGCCGTTCCCTTCGAGTTTCGAGGGGTGTATCCCCAACTGGGGTGGTGATTTGGTGGGGGTCTCGAAGGGGATGGGGATGGCGATGGGGATTGGTTAAACGATACCGACCATCACACTCTCCTGATCCCCTCCCATCCCCTCCCTCCTGGACAGAAGAAGGCAGGCAGCGGAAACAGAACCCTGCCGAGGCCCGTGCAGGCTTCTGGGGCCAGGCCTGGGCCCCCCCCCCCGCCCCTGGAGGTGCGGAGAGGGCGCCAGGGGGGGCCCTGGAGGCGCCGCCAGGGCCACGGGGGAGCCCAGACAGCGACCCGAGGAACATCCGCGCGGGCCTCCGACAGTTCGTAATCACGCCGTTGCATGTTGGTGATCCTCGGCTGGAACCGATGAATGCCTTCTCCTCCTCCTCCTCCGCCTCCTCCTCCTCCTCCTCCGCCTCCTCCTCCTCCTCCTCCCTCCCGCCTCCCTCCTCCTCCCTCCCTCCCTCCCCCCTTCCTCCTCCTCCTCCCTCCACCTCCCCCGGGATCCGCGGTCCCGGGCCGCCGGGGATGGGGGTCCCAGTGCCGCTGGAGCTGTAGCAGCTCAGAACCTCGGGCTCGCCCCAGACCTTGTGCTGCCCGAGCCTGGGAGGATGAGGACGACGCGGGCGAGGGGCGAGGAACGCACGAGGAGAAGGCCACGGAGGACGGAGGCGAGGAGGACGGAGGCGAGCACGAGGAGGAGAGCGACGTTGGCCGCCAGAAGGAGGCGATGGGGGACGAGGTCGGAGACGGAGGAGGGAGGGCACGAGATCTTAGGAGACCTGGGATCAGGCACGCACAGGACGTCGAGGTCAAGGATGAAGACGAGATGATCGCCCCCTCAAGAAGCAACAACATTATCCTGCTGGTGCGTCCCTCTCGCGGCAAGCTGCACGCGAGGGACCGTCACGCGCTGAAAGGAAGGCTTCGGTAAAACAAGAAAACGAGAACGAGGGGGGCTGGGAGGAACAGCACGAGGTCGAGGTCGGTATCGGGGAGGACGGGGACGAGGAAGACAGGGCGACAACGCGGGCGACAACGACGACAAATGCTTGGGGGCGGGCGGCCACGAGGGCGAGGGCGAGAGCGACGACCAGGGTAACGGGGACGACAAGGACGACGAGGACGACGCAGAGGATGCGGAGGATGGCAAAAAGGACGAGGAGGGCGATGGCGAAGACGAGGGCGACGATGGGAAGGATGGGGACAACACAGGACGACGACTAGGAGGATAAGGAGGATGACGAGGACAAGGGCGAGGAGCACGCCCCGCCATCTCATCCTCCATCTCCTCCTTGTCCTCCTCCTCCTCCTCCTCCTCGTCCTCCTGGTCCACCTTCTCCTCCTCCTCCTCCTCCTCCTCCTCCTCCTCCTCCTCCCCCTCCCCGTGCTCCTTCTCCTCCTCCTTCTCCTCCTGCCCCTCGTTATGAGGAGGTGGAGGTGCCTTGAGCCGGACATCGCGCCCGAAGCGCGGCGCAAGAACGGCGCCTGCACAGCGCGCCGGCGCCCGGCGGTCCGGGCGGCGGCGGCGGCTCGGGCCAAGACGGCGACCGAGGCGAGGATCCCACGGCGGGTGGGCGTTGCGGACGGCCAGGCTCGACCCTATGGGGCCGCGGGGGGCGAGCGACAAAGGCGGCAGCAGCGGATCATCATCATCATCATCATCATCATCATCATCATCAGCAGCAGCATCATCATCATCATCACCATCATCATCTTGATCATCAACATCATCATCATCATCATCATCAGCAGTATCAGCATCAACATTCGCATCAGCATTACCATCATCACCATCAGCATCACCATCATCACCATCGCCATCACCATCACCATCACCATCACCGTCACGATCGTCGTCACCATCATGGTCACCATCATTATGGTTATCATCACGACCATCACCACCTCCATCAGTATCATCAGCATCACCACCCTGATCATCATACGTACTATCATCAGCAGCAATATCATCAACATCAACACCCACATCAACATCAACATCATCACCATCATCAGCAACAACACCGTCAGCACCGTCAGCAGCATCAGCAGCCGCAGCATCATGATCATCGTCATCATCATCATCATCATCACCATCATCATCATCATGTCCACCAGCAGCAACTACAGAGGCATCATCATTAGTAGCATCTCCATCATCATCAACAGCATCATCACCATCATCGTTATCATCATCGTCAGCAGCAGCAACAACAGCATCAGCATCAGCATCAGCATCATCATCATTATCATCGTCGTCATCATCAGCAGCAGGACCATCATCATCGTCAACAGCAGCGACACCAACAGCATCAGCATCAGCATCAGCATCAGCGTCATCCTCATCAGCGGCAGGAGCATCAGAATCGTCACCATGGTCAACAACCGCATCCACATCAACATGTTCACCAGCATCATCAGCATCAACATCAATATCACCTTCACCGTCATCATCAGCATAGTAACGATGATGACGATGATCATCATCATCAGCATCGTCATCGTCATCATCAGCATCAGCAGCATCATCATCATAGTCGACAGCAACATCATCATTGCGAGCATAAGCAATCGCATCAATATCAACGCCATCACTAGCAACAGCATAATCATCGTCATCGTTGTCGTCAGCATTACCATCCGCATTAGCATCATCATTACCATCGCATCATCATCATCATCATCATCATCATCATCATCAACAGCAGCATTATAAACAGACTTATCCTCTGCATCCTCATCAACAACATCATACTCATCACCGTCGTCATCATCAACAACGACATCATCATACTTATCATCCACGTCAGCAGCAACAGCCTCAGCATCAGCATCATCAGCAACAGCATCATCACCACCATCATCATCGTCGTCAGCAGCATCAACATCAATATCATCATCAGCAGCCGCATCACCATCGTCGTCAAACCCATCGTCATCATACTCGTCAGCATTATGTCAGCAGCAGCCTCATCATCGGTATCAGCCTCATCATCGTAATGATCATCAGCAGCATCATCATGAACACCCTCATTGCCAGCAGCCGCATCATCATCACCACCATCATCATCACCATCACCATCATCTCCACTACCAACAACACCATCACCTTGACCATCAGCATCAGCATCAACATTGTCGTCACCAACGTCACCTTGACCATCAGCATCAGTATCATCATCACTATCATCATCACCCTCACAACCACCATCAACATCATCATCACCACCACCATCCTATTCACTCACCATCACCATCACCATCATCATCACCATCACCAGCATCACCACCATCATCAGCATCGTTATCATCATCATCAGCATCGTCATCACCTTAGTGTTTCTTGACAACGTCCTGGGATTTGTTTTGCAGCTTCCAGCCTTCATTCAAAAGCACGTTTTTCAATAGTTTCTGGCTCCTGCTTTTCTTTTCGTTTCCAGGTCTCCGCGGCGATGCGCTTTTTGATCTTTCCCAACGTCAATGCAAAGGATGTGTGTTTCTGTTTTTTAATCTCCAACTCCATGTTTTCATCGTTTCCACATCTGCCTCGCAACGTGCTGTGTTGTATCCGGTATCGACAGGCAACGCACGACACGCTCTCTCCGAAAAGCTTCTCTGAGCTCTTCTCGCGCGCTGCCTGTCAATCGCTGTCCGATTCCGTGCGCGTCAGAGCCGGAGCCATCGTCGGTGTCATGAGAGCGGCGTCGGCGTCGAAACGGCGGCCACAGCGGCGGCGGCGACATCTTCAATGTTTCCGCTTCCCCTGACCAAAAGGTCGAAATTGCCTGGTTGAGACCGTTTCAAATACGTTTCCAATACGTTCTCAACGCGTTTCCAACCCCCCACTCCGGTGGGTCGGACAGCGACTGACAGGTAACGCACGATAAGAGCTCGACACTCTTCTCAAACAGCTTCTCTGTTGCACCTCTTGCCCCTTGCAGCCGCCACCTTCCTCCTATGCTGTCTGGTGCTGCTACTGCCTGTTGCTGCTGCCTGCTGCCACTGCTCGCTGCTGCGGATGCCCGCTGCGCCTCCCGCCCCGTATTCATTATCATCGGCACTCTCGTTTTGTGTCGCTTGTTCACCAACCCGTTATCTTATAGTTTCCAGGGGGCCGTTCCCTTACCGTTTCAAGCCTGCGCCGACTCAGTTTAAAATGGTTTCCATCTGATCGCGCGGAAACGTTGTTTGATAGTTTCCAGGGTCCGTTCTTAATCGTTTCCAGGTGCCCACTTTTGGCTCACAAGATACAAAAGCTGGAAACTATAAAGAGACGCCCAGGGCGCTTCCAAGACAAACTAAGATCATCACCACCATCATCATCATCATCATCATCATCATCATCATCAGCATCATCATCATCATCATCAGAATCATCATCAGCATCGCCATCGCCATCGATCAGCCATCGTTGTCGGTTTGGGGGCCTCGGAGGCCCCAATCGCCTGAGATGTCCTCGGAGAACGACCCGGGTCCCAAGACCGCGTGATGACCCCGGATACCCACTGCCCCACCACGCGGTGTGGTCCGCCTATCCCCCTGACCCCCGCGCGATCCTGGGAGCAGGGGTGCCCCCGGCGGAGCCAGCCGAGCTGGTGCTACCATGCGCCGCGTGGGGCACGGGAGCAGCGGAAGGAAAGGGAGGGGGGTGGTGGAGGGAGTCGGAGGGAGGACAAAAGGGCGGGCGCCAGGCAAGCTACCACTCCCTCCCATCCTTCACCACTGCGTGGACCTCCTCTCTGTATGCGCAGACAGCCGGATGTTGAGCAGGGCAATGATCCCGAAAGAGTGCGCGATGCGTGGTATAGCACGGCATAGCATGGCATAGAACACGGCCACAGCCGACGTCGTCGCGTCGAGGACGCGACTCGTTTCGACAACAAGGTCAGAGTGATAGCAGAACTGACACAGGACGGGAAATACAAATGGACGGTTTGGAAAGCGGGAAACGTAACATGAGATCAGGGCTGCAGCGGGAGCATGATTTCGAAGGACCGGCACAGCGGACATGAGGCAAGCGCGCTGCAGTGGGAGCACGATTTGGAAGGACTGGATGCTTCGAGCCGAAGCCAGCAGGAGCACGAGTTCGAAGAACAGACAATGAAATGAGGTCAGCGCTGCAGTGGGTACGTGAATTGAAGGGCTGAGAGCGAGAACATGGAGCCAGCGCTGTAGCGGGAGCGCTATTCTGAAAAGACTGGAAATGTTCGAGTTGGACAAACACATATTAATGTTCAACTCAACGGCATCACGCGTGTGAAAACAATGCGCGGAGGAGGTCAGGACGCCTCACTGGCGTCTTCGGGGGAGAGAGGAGAGTAGTGTATACATTCATAATGTAACACTCACACATATATAGTGTAAGTGAAAGGGAGGAGAAGGAGGAGGCGGATGAGGAGAAGACTAATGAGGAGGCGGATGAGGCGGAGGGACGAGGAGGAGGGAGGAGGAGGAAAAGGGGATGCGGAGGAGGGGACGGAAAAGGGGAAGGAGGGGGAGGATAATGAGGAGGAGGAGGAGAAGGAGGAGGGGGAGGAGGAGGAGGAGAAGGAGGGGAGGAGGGGAAGGGAGGAGGGAGGAGGAGGGAGGTTCACCGCCCTTAGAGGGGGGGGGGTCAGGGGGAAGAGAGGAAAATTGGGGTGGGGGCGCCCTTCAGACGAGACCTTTTTGTTCCCGCCCGAGGCTGTGACCCACCTCGGGCGGGCCCAGCCGACAGGGCCCCCCACCCCCCAGAAACTTACACTTCAGCCTCTGGGTCCGCGGCACTCGCCGCCCTGGCGTGGGCAGGGGCTCGATCGAGGAGCCTCTGCCGACCACGCTCATGCCTCTCCACTCTGGAGCCGAAACCAAAAGCGAGCAGCACGGAATCCAAGCCGAGGCGTGAGGCCCCGGCCTGCTTCGAAAAAGGGGCCACCTTCGGCGCACTTGGAGCCGCGGCCGCCCCTCCAGGGGCCTCCCCGAAACGCCAGGAGCAACGGCCCCTGGTCACCACGAGCGGGGCCTCCGAGGGCCCGAGCGCCACGAGAGGGTGCCCCGCAGGATGAAAACCGCCTTTCAACCTCATACGGACAGTGCACGCTGACCCACCCGAGAGCTTCATGGGCCCCTTGCAGACACCTGCAAGACCACGCCGCAGCGGGGTGGCCGCAAATAGCCAACACGACGGGCAAAAAGAAAAGATCGGGGACACGGAGCTCCGCACCACGCCGTGCCCCTCCACCCTCCAGGGTTGAACACCCTTGCCTAGATGCCAGTCGGGGTCTTCTGAGGCGGGCCCAGGAGGAACGGACGCAGCAGCACAAGCAGGAGGCGCAGGAGGAGGGGGGACCACGCCGAAAGACTCCGCCTCAAGGACCTCAGGGGCCGACAAACCGCGGTAGCGCCACAGCCCCAGGTCGCTTTTCCTGAGGTACGCGGCCCCGGCAAAGTCCCGAAATCCAGACGAGGCCATGGAGGCCTCAAGCTGGGCCGAAAACTTGGTCGCGAGCTTGGCAAACGACTGGCACCCTTCTACCAGCTCTAAGTCACAGACGGCGGCACTGGCATAGGCCGCCCCACACATGGCGACCCCTACTGCAGCATTGTTGCCGTCTCTGTCTGGAGGCGAAATCAGGCCCCTCTCTACGCTGGCGGCCGCCGTGTGGGCCTTGACGTGCCCCATCGGCCGAGCACGGATATCTTCGCGCACCTGCCCCCGCCTCCACAGGTGGGCCCGCGGGTTGTACACTGAAGTTGTTAATTTAGTCGACTGGCAGCAACTTAGTGTACTCTTGCAGTCTGCTCGCCCAGTGAGCCGACCCAAAACATTCTGGGCACACATCAGCGTGGAATAATCTTCGCCTACTCTGGCCGCGCCCAAGATGCCGATGTCAGGCGGCACTGCTCTAAAAATCGCTCCAACGTAGCACCTGTCGGAGTCATGTAGCGCCACTCTCCAGCCTGCAACTCTGCGGGGCGGGTGGTGCTGGTCCAGCCCCGACCCATCTGTGAAGACGTACCCTCCTTCTAGGAGGACTAGCAGCTGGAGGGCGCCGTGCATCTGCCTCATTCTGTCGACCGCCCTGGTCAACTCCGTGGGCATGCTGCCCCATCGAAAGGCATCGTGCGCGGGGCAGGCATCGCAGCGGTGAAACATGGTTCCCCGAGCTCCTTCGCATCGTTTGCACACCTTTGGGAGACCTAGTATGGGGCCTCCAGCACCCGTCGATGACCCATGCATCGTCCTGCAGGCCGGGCGCTCGGACGTCCGAGGCGCGCCTAGCCGCGAACGAAAACTGAGCTGCAGTACAGGCAGGCGAGCAGAATCGTAGATCCCAGTCGATCCCCCGACGGTCCGACGCCTCCCCCCCCAAATCTCTGTGAGCTGACTCTCGGCTGGCAGCCAACTGTGGGGGCAGCTCTGCCGCCGAGGCAGACGCAAGTGCACTGGTCTTGGCCAGCGCTCCCGCCTTGTCCCACGAGATCGGCCGCTTGCGTGCCTGCACATCGGCAGCAACAGCGTTAACGGCCCTAGCCACATGCCCAGACAACGTGGCCTCGCCCCCAGTGTGAGCGATGCGCCCGCCCCTGAGCACTGAAGACTGAGCGAAATTCTGGCAGGCCTGCCTGGCCTGGGACGCCTGACTGGCTATCCTGGCACCTACTTCCTTGGCAGTGGCGGCAACGAGGTCTGGGCGCCTGTCGGGATCCTGCCGACCTTCCAGCAGTTCACGACCAGCGATGGCGCTTAGCCCTTCGGCCTCCGCCGACATCAAACAGGGACTGACCTGATCGAGCACCCTCCAGAGCCTCCCCCACGTCACCCCCGTCCGACCCCCTTTTATGTTGGTCAGCCCTGGCAGCTGCGTCAGCACTCGTCTGAGCTGGCGCCGCTTCGCCGCGCTGGCCGTCGAGCGACGCGCAAACTCGCGACCCCAGGCTGTGCGGAGCGGCATCAGTTGAAACTGGCATCCCTGCGCACGGCCTGAAAGCTTGGCCACGTCCCCTGCTGGGATCTGGTGCGAGCTGATCAAAAAGACTTGTGCAGCTTTAGACCATTTCAGAAGCGCCTGGACTCTTAAAACATGCGGGAGGAGACAATGCCAACTCAAAAGGAAGCCAAAGACATTGTCGTTGCAAGTGTCGTCCTCGGGCTCAACGGACTGCGCGTGCCGACGGCCTGGCCAGTCAGAGGCAACAATCTCGCCCCCTGAAATGTTCCAGTCGCCGCCGACCGCCGCAGGCCACTCCAATGCATCAATGAGCTCGCCCGAGAGGGCCAGCAAGTCCTGGTTTGTCGGGCCCAGGCCCTCGTTCGTCGCCAGGTAGGCCGAGACGAACACAAACTGGACGTCCGCCGTTACTGAAACCAGCTGGGCGATCAGGCGAAGCCTCACTCTCTCGGGGAAATCGTCCTCCAAGGGCCTGGCCCCGACCGAGGCCCACGACCGCGTGGCCGCTCCTCCTGAGTGCTCCAGGGCCCCTTCACCCGTGACCGCGGCCGCCGCAGCGTGCATCGTGAAGCCCGCCTTGCCTGCCCTCGAGGTTGGGGGCGCCGCTCTCCCCAGCTGCACGCGCGTCTCCTGAAAGCAAAAGTGGTGATCATCACGCTTCGCCTCGCGGTGCATCCTCTCCATGACCGCCTGAGCCGTCGAACAAGCGTTGCCACTGTACTTAACCAGCGTGAGCGTGTCGTCGTTGACAGTGCCCATGACCTTGGCCTCCCTGTCTTGAGTGCAAGGTGGCTGAGCAGCGCCCCCAGTCGCGATATCTGCCTGAGCCAAGAGCTTCCCACCATCATTCCTCACGGCAACGGATGACTTCCCCGTGGACAGGGCGCCCAGCAAGGGAGGGTCACAACCTGCCCCTGCGGGGTCTCTCGTGCTCAGGCTCGCGTTCTCGCCAGTCGAGGCTCCCGGATGGTCGGCGCCCTCAACCTCAGTTGCCGCTGGGGCTGGAGGCGAGCAGTGCGTGCCATCGGGGCCGGCCGCGTGACGACGTATGAGCCCCTCTGGGGCGCCTCCATGTCGCTCACGTGGCTGGGCCTCTCCAGTGGCCAGCGGCGCGGCGGCGGCGGGTCCACGGGATGCTGGAGCCTCCGCGGCGGCGGCGCTCGCGCTGGCCGAGGGAGAGGCCTCTGCCCCTCCGTGTCGCTCATGTGGCTGGGCCCCCTCAGGTACCAGAGGCGCGGCGGCGGCGGCCCCCCAGGCTGCTGGGGTCTCCGCGGCGGCGGCGGCGCCGCTGGCCCCGATGGGGGCCTGTGCCCCAGCAGCCGCAGCAGAAGGCGCCCACGATCCACTCGTACCAATGGCTTTGGAGCGGGTAGCCGAACGGGTTGTCCATGCGGGCGCGGGGGCTCGACGGTCGGGGGCTGAATCCCCTGCCCCCGCGCCCTTCGGCGGCCTCTCCATGGCCGCAGGCACTGGCTGTAGGTGCCGACGGCCAGCCAGCAACCGCTCGTCTAGGCCAGCTGCAGCTGCGACAGGGAACTTCAGGCCTGGCCAATCTTGGCCTTCAGGATTCGAAGCCCAGGACGTTGGCAACACGTCCAGCGGCGGGCAGCCTCTCGGCCGCACTGGCTGAGCGCCCTCAGAACGGTAGGGCTGGGCCCTCTCAGGCAACGGCGCCTGCGGGGGCCCCTGCCTGCTCCAACTTGGCCTTGCTGTCCCGAGCACGAGTCCGAACATCAGGCACCGCTGTGGGCATCTCCGCCGAGAGGTCCGCCTGCGACCGTGGCGCCTGGGCGCCCTGCCCAGGGCCAGAGGCAGCCGCTGCCTCGCCTGCCGACCCGCTCGCGGTGCCATCCTCGGTCTTGCGCTTCTTCGTGAGCCTGGAGCACAAGGCGGCGTGCTCGGCTTTGAGTTTCTCGAAGTGCTCCTTGGCCTGTGCGAAGAGCGATTTTGCATTGTCTGCAGTGAGCGACTCCAGCTGCTGCTTGCGCTGCTGGAGCTCCTGCTTGTCTGTCTGACAGCTCGTACTCCTCGTCACCCACCTCGAACAGGTTCCCACAGTCGATCCTGAAAGGGCCGTCCAGGAGCGAGTCCAACCGCGCACCAACAGACGCGGCAGCCTCGGCGTCGGCTGCCCGCTGGGAGTGCTCGGAGAGCCTGAGTTTGAGCCCTGCAATCTGGGCGTCGTAGGAGTCCAGCTCGTCGCTGAGGTCCTGGATCTTCTGCCTCTGCCGAGCCATACTCTTCTCCCACTTGTCGACCAGGTCGAGTTCTTTCTCCATCCGCTGGACATGGGCGTCCCTCTCTTCAACCAACCAATACAATTGCTTCTCGGGCGGGGGCGCGACAGGCGCAGCAGCCAAAAGGTCCAGCTCCATGAGGCGGAGCTTGCACTGGCTGGAGACCATCGCGAGGCCGTGCTTCTCGGCCAAGGCTGCCAGCTGCTGGACCTCCCCCCGCTGCATCTGCTTGACATTGAAAGCCATGGGGTCTGAGCCATTGGCAAACTGGGGGCCAGAGCGAAAAGGTTGACGCGTCTCCCCGAGCTGACCCTTGCCTCCCTCGGCCCTGCCCCCCTTGGGAGCTCCCTTGCTCCCCGCCTTTCCATCCGCTGCCGCTCGCCCGTTGCGCCAGCGCCCTGGCTTCGGAGCTGCCCGAGGCTCGGCGGGGGCCACGGGCTGCTCGACCCAGGGCTCTCGGGCGTGAAGGGACGCACCGCACTGGAAGCAGTTGTTTGCCGTCCGCCTGTTCTTACCACATCCGCATGTCCAACGCTTGAGGAACTCTGGCTTTGCCGCGGCCAGCTTCCAATCGTCGGCAGCAGCAGCACGAGAAAGAAACCCAAGGGGCATGCTGTTTGGTCATTCGAGGCTTCACACCTCGGAAAGAATGCGCACGTGAAAGCGAGGAGCCTCCAGCCTGGGCAGGCTGAGGAGGAGGCTCGGAGCAGTCGGGGGCCGTCCTCCCCCCACGCCAAAATGCCAAGTCTGAGCACAACCGCTACGGACTTGAGCCAAAATGGCTACGGAGGAGGAGGGAGGAGCAGGGGGAGGAGGATGAGGAGGAGGAGGAGGAGGAGGAGGTCGAGGAGGATGAGGATGGAGGAGGAGGAAGAACGCCTACGGCACTGTCCGCCGGAGAGCCGCTCAGGCGGCCGTTCGGGCCCGCACGCCTCGGATGAACCCCATTGGTAGACCGGCTGCTCACCGCCACCACCAGGAACGCCTACGACACAGCCGACGGCGACACGATCTGGGTCGAGCAGGGCACTGGCGTGCCGCAAGGGTGCCCACTCAGCATGATCCTCTTCTGCGTGACCTTGGCTGGCGTGTTGAAGACACTAGAGAGGAGCTCCACAGGCGAGGCCTTGGGACGAGTCTTGTGGCGTACGCGGATGACCTGTACATCGCGGGGCCGGCTGCCAACCTCGCGGCCTCGTACGACGTGCTGGCTACGGAACTCGCGCGGGTGGGCTTGCAGTTCTCGCCGGAGAAAGCGTATGTCTGGTTGGCTTCGCCTTTGGCAGCGCAAGCTCTCCCGGCGACGCTGCATCACGCTGTGGTGCCCGACCTCCCCGTGTTAGGGTGCACTCCCTACCACCACGACCGCGAGGACGACTTGGCTGCAGGGTCGGCAACTCCGAGCAGGGAGTGCAGAAAGCGGCGGCGCTGGTGCGCGCTACGGCGGCCACGCTCAAGGACGCCCGAACGCGCGGGCTCTGCTGCCATTTTGCGGTACGTCACAGTCGGGCCCCCCCAGCACCTGCTCCGCTCGCGCCTCTGGAGCAACTAGGCGCTCGCGGCCTACGACAGCGCCGTTGCGGACGCGTGGGCCGAGCTGATCGGCGCCCACCCTGCAGATCGCAATCGGCAACCTGCCGCTTCGCGACGGCGGCGCCGCCTTCGGCTTGGCCGCGCCGCGGGCGTCTGCTGCCTTCCACACGGGATGGCGCCACCACCTCTGGCGGCAGTGCGCCGGGCTCCCTTGTACACAGAGCAGGGCCTGCGCGCAGCTTTCCCCGGGCTCGCGGCGGAGCTGGCCAAGGCGAGAGCGGACTTGACGGCCCGGGCGCCCGCGCTGGCTGGCGACGTGAAACTGGCCTTCACCGCCGAGCCCCACAAGCGCAAGCAAAGGATGATCATGGACGCCGTGAACCTCCGTGCGCGCGCAAATGTCCTCGACAGTGTCCCGGAACCGTACTGGGCGCGGCTGCGGCAAGCAGGCGGCGCAGGAGCGGGCAACCATCAGCCAGGCCATCGCAACCAGGCCATCGCGGACGGAGCCTGGCGCATGGCGCTGCGCAGGCGCCTGCTGCGTACGGTTGACCAAATAGTCTTTCCAGCGCAAGGGGAGACGCATTGCCACCACTCCGGCACACGGGGTGCTTGCGGGGCGCAGCTGGATGGCCTTGAGGGTCTCGTGCACGCAGAGCGGTGCAAGATTGGCGGCGAGGTCGTCGGGGGCCACAACGGGATTCGCGACATCTTGTGGCGCTTCGTCAAGAGTCACATTGACCCTCGCGCGCTACGCGAGCAGCGGCTCGAAAGCCTGCGGGCACCGGCTCTGGCGGACGCACCGGCTGCCGACGAGGCTGGTGATGTGCTGGACGTCGTGTTCAACTACGATGGCAGGCGCGTGGCCATTGACGTCGCCGTGGTAGGCGCCCGCGCCGTCGCGCCCAGGATCCGCTCGGCGGCAAACCGCGACGGCGCCGCGGCAGCGGAGGAGGAGAGGGCCAAGCGGCGGCGCTACGCAAGGCTCGACATGGCCCCGTGCGTGCTGGAGCTGGGGGGCCGCCCAGGCGAGAGCGCGCAGGCGACCGTGCGCATGCTGGCCGTCATGGCCGGAGGCGAGTCGCGCGCCTCTGCGCTGGCGGCCGGTCTGTGGCAGCAGGTCAGCATGGCCGTGCAGGCCACGGTCGCATGGCGCATAGCGAGCGCCTACGTCCGTCGGGGCTCGCTCTCCTGGCAAGGTCCAGGTGAGGCCCAGCGGCGGAGGAGCAGGCACCCGCCAG
The DNA here is from genome assembly GCA_963575745.1 of Prorocentrum cordatum. Lineage (NCBI taxonomy): Eukaryota > Dinophyceae > Prorocentrales > Prorocentraceae > Prorocentrum > Prorocentrum cordatum. The sequence continues at coordinate 524,077 of CAUYUJ010000002.1, read as the reverse complement.
CGCTGAGGCGACGGAGGAGGAAAAGGCGGAGGCGGTGGCGGCGGCGGTGCCAGCGGGGTCGGGTGAGGCCGAGGAGCAGAGGGAAGACGAACAACGACGAGGAGGTGACGACGGAACTGAAACCGAACGCCGCCGGAAGAGGAGCGCCAAGGAGGAGGATGAGGATGAGGATGAGGATGAGGATGAGGATGAGGATGAGGATGAGGAGGAGGAGGAGGAGGAGGAGGAGGAGGAGGAGAAGGAGAAGGAGGAGGGGAGGCAGAGGGCGGAGTAGGACGAGGAGGCCCGGGGAGCGCCGAGGAGGTGGAGGAGAAAGAGGTTAGGAGGAGGAGGAGGAGGAGGAGGAGGAGGAGGTAGAGACAGCAGAGGGCGACGGGGAGGAGGAAGGGGAGGAGGAGGAGGGAGGAGGAGGGAGGAGGAGGAGGAGGAGGAGGAGGAGGAGGAGGAGGAGGAGGAGGAGGAGGAGGAGAGGAGGAGGAGGAGGGGGAGTAGGAAAAAGAGGAAGAGGAAGAGGAAGCAGAGCCAGAAGGCGAGGATGAGCCGGAAGAGGCAAAGGAGGTAGACGGCGCGTGCGCGCAGCGCCCGCGCGTAGCGGGAGCTCGCGCTGGGCGCGCGCGGGCGCGGGCGGTCCGCCGGCGGGGCCCCCTTCGGGCTCCGGGGGCCCCGCCGCAGCAGGAGGAGGAAAGGGAGGAGGAGGAGTAAGAGGAAGAGCAGGAGGATGGGCAGGAGGAAAAGGAGCAGGAGGGAGGGGGAGGAAAAGAAACAGGTAGAATAATGCAAAGCCGCTCAGGGAGTTAGTCGTCCAGCAGCAGGCCGAGACAAAACAGGAGCATGACGAACAATATATGACGATGGCACAGGATGATGACCAGGATGTGGACCAGCAACAAAAGGAGGATGCGGAGGAGGATGAGGAGGAGAGGGAGGAAGGGGGGAAGGAGGAAAAGGAGGGGGCGGAGGAGAACCGACAGCAGCAGCAGGACGAGGAGGGCAACGACGAGGAGAAGGAACTGGGAGGAGGAGGAGGAGGAGGATCACGACGACGATGACGGGGGGAGGAGGAGGAGAAGGAGGAGGAGGAGGAGGAGGAGGAGGAGGACGACGACGACGCACGCCTCTGGAGCACAGTTCGATGTCTGGGCAGACTAGACGCTCTAGGACCGGCTTACAACCGAAGATTTCGTGCACGCGCACGCCCTGTGAGGATCCACGACCTGTCAATAGTTGTATCCGGCCCTCAAGCAAACCTGTCAAGGTACAAGCGTGGAGTAGCCCCCTCTGCATAAACAGAAATTGAAACGGATACGCCAGGAACCTTCACGGGTAGGAGGGGGAGAGAAGAAGGAGGGGCCTCACAGTGGCCGAAATCAAAAAAATTGCTTGCAACAGACGTTCACACGGCGCGGAGCTGTCAAACAAAATTGTCTAACAGACTGTCGGCTCGCTTGAACTTCGTGTCCGTTCACACGATGCACTCCAAGTCAGAAGGTCGGCTGAAGTTAGCAATCGCTGCGCGTGGCCCCAAAGCCCCGGAGATGGTATTACCTCCCACCCTGAAGCAGTCCAAGCATGCTTCTGGTCGTGGTGCTGTCCCACCTGGCGGCTCGCATTGAAGCAACCGCATCACGGGAACCAGAGTGAGGATCGTCGGAGGGGGGAGGCATGTTGGCAGGCCGGCCCCTAGACCCGCCCCGCTGAGTCGCCCTCCGGTTCCGGGTGTTGGGACGCTCTGGAATCAGCACTCCTCCCAATTGCACAGGCCTGTGTTGATGATCCGTTCGAAGTGGTGCAATGGCGCCACTCCATCCTTCCGCTGGGAGCCGAGCTGCTCCAAGCAGCTGCTGATGATATGGGTATCCTTGTTCACGCACGTTTGGATTTTGGCATCCGTCTCCTTGTGCGCGTTGGACACCTTGACCAGGGCGAAGGTTTTCCCGGCTGCGTCCATGCTCATCTGGTCCATGTGGCCCTTGAGCTCCTGCAGGTTCTTGAGGTTCGCTCTCCCAACGCCCTCCCCCTCTGCCAGGAAACCCTCGACCAGGCCCACAACTGCCGCGTACGATATCGTGCCGAACTGAGCGAGATCGCCCTCGCTCTTGTTCTCGGCCCTCGCCTGTTGGACACGCTCCAGCTAACCTCGAACACGCAGCCGCGCCATGGTCACAGGCTTCAACCCGATCGGGGCCAGCAGGGTGATGATAGTGATTGCCTCCACCTGCCGCGTCCGGAGCGCCAGGTTCAGGACCCACTTCATCAGCACTGGGAACAATCTGCCAATCTCTGCGGGTTCCATGGTCTCCAGCGCGTCCATCTCTTCGTTGCCGAGGCGTTTGTTGTCGGTGCCCTTGGCGGGCGCGCCTTGCCGGACCCTGGGCACCTTGGTCCTGCTCCCCTGGCCCCCCTTGCCGTTGTAGGAGCCTCTTGGCCGCCTCTGGCCGCCCTCGTTGACGTCCATCGGGGCCGCCGCTGGCATCGCACTGAACACGCCAGGAGATGTCGGGCAACGGTTCAGGCAAGTGGGTGCGCAGGTGGACCTGCAGGAACTTGTACTCCCGAAGCGGCTGCTGGCAAACGGGGCGCGTAGCGTCGGCCACGTCGACAACAGGGCAGTTGCGGGCCGATGCGTCGACGATGCATCGACCATGTTGGCACGCGTGGGTCAAATGCCTAAACGCTGTCGTTCGGTTTTTGAAAGTAGACCGGCACGCGACACACTGGTTCGTCATGGTCAGGGAAGCAATTCACCCACCATTTTCCGTGTTGGCCCTCCTTAGATTGCCGTTGGTGTACCAACAGTGCCCTGCGAGTCCTGAACCGCCTGTGGCACGCACAACTGTCAGCATCCAGGAGCAAGCACTCATGATCCCCATCCGCTGTCTCACCCCTCTCCACCTCGTCTGGGCCAGCTGGCGGTGGTGGGGGTCAGCAGCCATTCAGAACGCACGATGGCGAAATCCATCAGTCGGAAGATCCTCCGCGCCTCACCATTCCGGAACACGTTGAGGGAGTCCGTACCGATAGCATCCCACAAATCCCTCCCACTTCCAAGCTTCGGAGGCAGGTCCTGCACGAATATCCTGGCCCACGGGTTGGTCATGGCAGTCGATTTTGGGGCCCCCAGATCGTGCGGTATCCACGGGAAAAGCTGGGGTCGTGGGTCCTCGAACTTGAATGTACCGAAAACTGCAGAAAGTTCCTGGGCATGCCATGCAGGGTTAGCAGCAATTTTCTGCCAGCCTTTCAACCTTTGGGACAAGGCCGAGTCGTCGCCAAACCTGAAGATTCGACAATGACCGGATGACCGTCACCTCCCTTCCCTCATCATCTATCCTTGTCCGCCTCTCCGCCACACCTCCCAGGAGAGCCCAGCCGTACCGCACGCACTTCGAGTCTACTCGGTCGATCTGGGCAGGGGTAAGGACAAGAGCGGGTAGGCCCGACACACCAGCGCCCACAACATTACTGCGGAATACAAGCTTCTTGTGTGTCCACGTGGCCTTCGATTTCCAAAATCGTCGCATCATGTGCCATCCCTTCGCAATCGCATCGCAACGGCTCTCCACTTCAGGCCACCAATTGTGGGTCGCATCGAAGATCGTGGACGTACTTGTTGAACCTGTGGGACCCAGGACCTGCATAATGAGCGACAATGTTTTTTTCCCCTGGTTCTGAGCTACAATTGCGAAGCTCCCGGTCGAGTATGCTGTCAGAAGTTCTGATAACCATGCCTGTATGCGCAGGGTCGGTAGTCTGGTGGGACTTATTCACGTCGTCGGCATACGTTCGGAGAGAGAGATCGCAAACGATTCCCGAAATGGGGCAAGTAGCAACAAGATCGTGGGAGTGGCGGCTGGTCAACTGCTCAGTCCAAGCCTGGATCGGTTCAGAAAAAAGCCTCCCGGAACACCTGCGCCGAATTAGAATCCCCTTGGAAGTTCCCTGTCCCATTCCGGAACCACGCCTGTTCCCCACTCGCCTGTCGGTGGCGCTGGCACATGAAGGGGACGTCCACGGGTTCATACATCCTCTGTGCTGCTCCGTCGAGCTCGGAATGCAACACTGACGCAAACGCATTCGTCATATCGTGTTTGGTGTCCACTATCGAGACCTTGGCCTCGCGCATACGCCAGCCAAGAGCTGCCGTTGTCCGGATTGCCCCAAGGCGTGAGCGGCCTCGAAGGTACCCGTAGTCTCCATGAGGAGTGTCAGCAGTTTCCCGACGGGCACATTTTCACCCACGCCTTCCCGCAAGAGCACATACCATGGAGCAGTCGTGTTCCAAAAGACCTAGGAGGAGGAGGAGGAGGAGCAGGAGGAGGAGGAAGAAAAAAGACTTGGGAGATGAGAGGGAGGACGAAGGAACGTGGGGAAGGGAGGACGGAGGCGGGCGTGGCGAAGCAGCAAGAAGTGGGTGAGCCCCGCGTCCCCTCCTGAAGTCGAAAAAGTCCCGCAGGGCCACGTCTTCGGGCTGGCACTGGAAGCCCAAGCCCTGGGGGAGCCACGGCCGCACACGCAAGTGAAGACAAGCAGGAGGACTGCTGGAGCGAATCACGATACATGTGGCGAACGAGATACGTAGAAATCCCTCTCTCTCTTTCTCTCTCCCTCTCTCTTTCTCTCTCTCGCTCTCTCTCTCTCTCTCGTTGTCTCCCTCTCTCTCTGGCGAACAAGATACGTATACACCTATCTCTTTCTCTCTCGCCCTTTCTCTCTCTCTCTCTCTCCCTTTGTCTTCCCGTCTCTATTTCTCCCTCCCTCCCTCTCTCTGTCTCCCTCTCCCTCTCCCTCTCTTTCCTTCTCCCCCTTCGCGCGCGCTCGAATTCTAGACGAAGTACCAGCGGAACCTCTTGAATTAACACAAACAATGAAGCATCGGTGGAGCCCGCGGCAGGACCCTGCGTTCGGCTGCACGATCTTGCATGCCTCCAGGGTAGCCGTGGGCGCTTCGTTAGCTGTCTGGGACTTTGTGCAACCGTCTTCGGGCCAACGGGGGAATATGGCTTGGGAATCGTGGGGCGAGGTCGGGGTCATCTGGGCCAATCTTCGGCGGTTTGGGATCCGGGAAGGTAAAGAGCACTTATGCGTACCAGAAACACTGCGGGGACCGCGGCGGCGGCGGCGTCGAGGGCGAGGAGAAGGGGAGGGGGAGAAAAGGGAGGGGGATGTGGAACGGGAGGAGGAGGAGGAGGACGAGGACCACACAGATGAGATATTTACATACACATATACATATGTAGACATATGGAGAGAAGGTCAATGAAGACTGGAGGGCGAGGGATGGTGGAGCTGGAAACGAAGTCTTTGGCACGCCAACGCTAGGCACGACTAGGCCAACGCTAGGCACGAACTTAGAAAAACAGGGAAAGGGAGCAGAAGAGAGATCAGGAAGGAGAGAGGAATGAGGAGAGACGAGATCTCGTGGCAATCTCCCAGGGTCGTTTCTGGGGTGTTTTCAAAACCCAGAAGGGGAGAAGTAGGATAATGCTGTGAAACGGGAAGCAGGCGAGAGATCAGTGGGAGCGGACAGCGAGGGATGGGAGAGGCGAAAACGATCTCCTGGGGTGGGGGGATAACGTAAACATGTGTGATTCAAATATTCGTTTCAAATTGGGCCTCCTATCACTCCGTGAGGCAGGAAGCTGGATGAGATAGGCAGAGGTAGGATGGAGTAAAACACAGATGAGGTAGAGGGAGGAGGGAAAGGAACACAACGGGGAAAAGGGAGGAGGAGGAGAGAGGGATCAGAGAGGAGGGAGCGATGAGGAGAGGAAATCTCGTGGCAGTCTCCTGGAGGCGGCTGTGGGGTGTCTTCAAAACATTCCTGGAGCCTGTTGCGGGCGTCTCGTGGGATCTCGTAGGGCCTCTGGGGGGCCTCTTGGGGGATTCATTGGCGTCTCTGGGCGCTCTCTGTGGTTCTGGGCGCCCGTGGGGGTATCTCGGGCGGCTCCTGGGGACTTCTCAGAGCCTCCCGGGAGCCTCTCTGGCGCCTCCAGGGTGCCTCCTCGAGCGCCTTGTTACCCTCCTTGGGGTCCTCTGGGGGCCGCTTGGGGCGTCTCTGAGAGGCACCTTGTAGCTCTCGTGGGGATCGTGCGCAAGCCTCGGAAGCGCATCGAAGGCGCAGATGCGAGAACAAACAGATCATAGATCTGCTTTAGGAGTTCCGATCCATTGGGCCTCTCGAGGGCTTCCTGGGAGAGATCTCTTGCGAACAAAGGGTCCCAGGGAGGGCACGAAAAGCGTGCAAGATCAGGTCGAGGCCAAAATGACCACCGACAAGATGAGGAAGATGAGAGCGACGACCTCGCGGGTTATCATTGCACCGACCTTGCAGACGTGCTGCAGCGGATGTCTGCGTGGATTTCTGGCAATCCCGAAACGGCGAGCGAAAAAACGAAGTGAATTTCACGTGGATGTTTTGTAGACTTCATCCCTGACCAACAAAATCAGCACGAAATTCACGTCGAAATCCGGGACCAGGACAATCCGGGCCCACCCCAGTGTTTTCCGAGCGAAATCCCCTCTGCGATGTTGGCGCCATGAGGTCTATGAGCACTTAGGAATAGCTCAACGGATAGCCTCGCCCCTCCCTCCAGGCCCGACCCCCCGGGGGGGAGAGGGCGCGGCGCACGCCGAGCGGGGACCTCGGGGAGAGAAGCCCTTTCGTTTCACTTGCGGGTCCTCCCCCGTCCTCCCCCCCTCCTCCTCGCCCCTCCTCCCCCCCTCCTCCCCCCTCCCCCTCGCCCCTCCTCCCCCCTCCTCCTCGCCCCTCCCACCCTCCTCCGCGCCCCACCCTCCGACTGATCTGGGACGGCGCTGGCGGCGCACTATGCGCACTCAGGCGGCCATCCCGGTTTGGATCTGAGCTGCGACCAAAAAAAAATGGACATGGAGGCGGGAGGAGGGAGGAAGAGGGGGGAGGGGGAGGGAGGAGGAGGGAGGAGGGAGGAGGACAGGTGCGAACATGGAGGAGGGAGGAGGGAGGGAGGGTGGGTGGAGGCGCGGCGCCCGCCGAGCGCTCGGCGGACTTTTGCGACTGCCCTCTGCGGCCGCAGCCGCAGCGCGCCCCGCCCGCCGAACGCCCGCTACGGGGCGGCGTCCAGGCGCCGTACCTCGGGCAGGCCGTCGAGCGCGGCGCCCTTGATGGCCTGCGTGCCCGCGTCGAGCAGGCCGTATGCGGCGAAAAGCGTGGCAGCGTACCTGCGCAAGAGGAGGGCGGAGGAAGAGGAGGAGGAGCAGCAGCAGGAGGAGGGAGGGAGCATAGGGGGGAGGAGTGAGGACGGTGAGGCGGGAGGGAGGGTGGAGGAGAAGGTGGCGGAGGTATGGAGGAGGATTCAAGCAAGACGACTCGGCCTTTCGAGGCATGTTTCAGGAAGATGAAGGAAGAGCGAGGAGGGATGGAGATGAGAGGGGCAAGGGGGATGATACTGATGATGATACTGATGCTGATGCTGATGATGATGCTGATGATGATGATGCCGATGACGATCATGATGCTGCTGATGATGATGCTGCTTATGATGGTGGTATTGTGATTGATGATGATGATGATGAGGATGCGAATGATGATGGTGGTGATGATGATGCTGTTGCTGCTGCTGATGGTGCTCAGTACGGTGATGCGAATAGTGACGATTGAATCATGATGACGAACATCATGATGATGGTGGTGGTGATGGTGATGGTGATGAGGATGCGAATGACGATGCTGGTGATGACGACGCTCGTTATGGTGATGGTGAGGGTGATGATGATGATGATGATGATGATGATGATGATGATGATGATGATGATGCGGATGGCGATGGTGGTGACGATGACGATGGTGCTGATGCTGACGAGGATGATGGTGTTGATGGATATGGTGATGTTGAGTATGATGATAACTGACGATGATACTGATGGAGGTAATGCAATTAACTATGATGGCGATGGTGATGGTGCGGATGATGGTGCTGACGGTTATGGTGGTACTGCGAACGATGATGATGCTGTTGATAATGATGCTGATGGTGGTGGAGCTGATACTGGTGATGGTGATGCTGATTATGACGATGATGCTCATTCTCATGATGGTGACAATGATGACGGTGCTGGTGACGACGATGATGCTGATGCTGATGACGAGTATGATGACGAGCGTGATGATGATGCCGATGACACTGATGGTGATGATGATGGTGCTCTTGGTGATGATGATGATGACGATGCTGATGATGATGATGATGATGAGGAGGATGATGCTGATGATGATGAGGGCGATGGTGATGATGCTGCTGATGATGACGATGCCGACAACGCTGCTGATGTAAGATGGTGACGACGACGATGAGGATGTTAACAATGGTGGTTATGCTGCTTATGACGATGATGATCCTGATGATGATGATGATGATGATGATGATGATGATGATGATGATGATGATGATGATAGTGCTGGTCATGATGATGGTGATGATGATGCTGATGCTGATGATGATGGTGAATGGTCATGATGAGAGTGATCAAAAAGGCAACGGAAGAGGAAGAAGAGGAGGTCGCAGAAGGGATACGGAAAAGTAAGCAGAGATGAGGGAAGGAGCATGAGGTACCCGACGACTGCGAGCAGAACCACCTGGGGAGGAAGGGCGACCGGCCTTCAAGACTCCCTTGTCAAGACCACGGGTCAGATCCTCGCCTGGTTTCCGGCCATCTTCCAGGTGGGGGCGTGGGAGAGGAGAAGGGAAGAGGGGGAGTCAGTGAGAAAGGGAAGAATAGTGCCCAAGTTGCACAAGGGGGAGGATTCATGAGGGAGTGACGGAGGAAGGGAGGGGCGGATGGGGTAGGAAAGGGGGGAAGGGAGAAGGGAGCAAGGAGGGAATGCAGGGAGAGGAGGGAGGGAGGACGCAGGATGGAGCCAAGAGGGAGGAGGGGGGGGGGGCAGGGCGAGAGTCACAGGGAGGGATAAGAAACGAGGCAGGATGTTGGAGGATCCGGGAGGGGAGGGTGGGAGGGACGAGGGGAGGAGGACAGGAAGACCGATGTGGCGGGGATCGGACTGCCTGGTGTGACGAGGGGGTCTCCCAAGCCTCGTCCAGTAGTCGCTCGAGGAGTCCCACAGCTCCTCCCAGGTGGGCGGGCCGTCGCCGTCCCTGGAGGGACCAGGGAACGCGTTGATGGCATACACCTGCCGGACAGGTCTGCCAGGAAGCGCGGCGGCGTGAAGCGGGGCGAGAGGGGAGGCGGGAGGACGAGGAGGGCTTCTTACCGAGGTGCAGGCATGCGTGAAAAGGGTATATCGGTGACTCTGCCTGTCAAGGGCTGCTGCTTCAGAAAACTTGGGCTGGCCAGGGAGGAGGACGAATAGGCGGGAGGGAAGGGCACGAGGAGCGAGAAGGATCTGGTTTGGTATGTTGGGACCTGGGTGGGGAACGCGCCCCCACTCTAACCAGCGGATGGATCCAGACAGAAAGCGGGGGTGCAGGCAATGACTGCATTGAGTCTACGCCACGATCAGGAGCAGGATGGAGAGGAGGAGGAGACGAAGGAGGAAGAAACAGGAGGGACTGCCCATTGGACTAGTCATTTGGTCACAGGCCCCTCGAGGCCGTGAACGCCCCACAACGAGCGCCACAACCCCCGCAGGGTATACGGGCAAAGAAGAAACACACCAAGAACAAGCGCGAAGAAGGGATGCGGACAGAAGAGAAGGGAAGAGGACGGAAGGAGGGAGGAAGCGGGAGGGAAGAGGAGGCGAGGAGGGAGAGGACGGCGAGGAGGGGAGGAGGAGATGAGAAAGGAGGGGAGCAGGAAAGCCGGAGGGAGGAGGGGATGGAAGCCTGAGACAGGAGAGGAGGAGGAGGAGGAGGAGGAGGAGGAGGAGGAGGAGGAGGAGGAGGAGAGGCCGCACGGTGGCGGCAGTGGGAGCGCAGGGCCTGCCTGCACGGCGGTGAGCGCCAGGCCTATCGCGAACTTCAGGGAGAAGACGCCGACGAACTGCTGCGTCGCCAGCGGCCCCTGCTCCAGTGCAGCCTGGAACTCGATCCTTCTCCTCCGCCGCCTCTTTGTCCTCCTACCCCTCTTCCTCCTCCTCCTCCTGCTCCTCCTGCTCCCCCGTTCCTCCTCGTCTTCGTGCTCCTCCCCGAGGCTCCTCATCCCCCTCCTTCCCCCCACCCCGCCCGCATTCTCTTCACTCCCCCGGCCCCGCCCGCATGATCTTCCTCCCCTTGTCTCCTGCTGCCGATCCTGCTCCTGCTGCTCCTCCTCGTCCTTCTCCTCGCTGCTCCTGCGCGGCCTGGAACTTGACGACCTCTCTCCCGAAGACGAACAGCCAGAGAGCGGCGAAGCAGCCCACAATGGTGAGCTTCCTGCGCTCCTGCTGACAGCTGGCTGCCAGAGAAGAGGGGGGTGGACGAGGAGGACGACGGCGATGACGACGCCGAGGACGACGAGAGGAAGCGGGATGGTGGCGGGGAGGAAAAGAGAGACGGGATGAGGAAGCCACGGGGGAAGAGAAGCCACCTCTGCAAGCCCCTGCCTTTCCTCGACCCTGTCCCCTCACCCAAACTAGCCCCCAGGGGTGGGTGTGGGTGGGGGGGGGGGCAAAAGCTACCCATACCACGCCTGGACCTCTCCTGGGGTGCGTTCTGGCCAAGACCCCGAGGAGAATTTAGTTGTGGGGGAGAGGGAGCTCCAGGACTGGCAGCGGTGCCAGGAATGGATGCCCCTCCTCTGACCCCTGCCCCTGGCCCGCGGCTTTCTTGGGGACGCGCAAACATGGATTAGCGGTCCATGGATTTGGCGCGCGGTCGTCAAATCCATGGATCGGGGGAGGTGCCCTCCCCAAAATGCGGCCGCTGCCGCCTCGTTCGGCGGCGGCAATCCGCGATTTCCCATGGAAACGGGACCCGTCGCAAATCCACGCCCCCTTCATCCATGTTTGCGATCGCCTGACTTTCCCCGAGGCCCGATCTTTCATCCCGAGTCGTCGTTCGACGCCCCCCCCCAGGCCTGGGAGGTGAAAGAGAAGAAGCACAGGATCAACGACACGCCATCGCAGGGAATCCATCGGCGAGGTACTGCTCAGGAGGCACCAGGCTGAAACAGTACCCCCCCCTGCCCTGGTGGGGGCACTTCGCACTGTGTGGGGAACACGGATAACATCTGGGGGCCGAATACGTTGTTGTAAACATCGCCCCCCCCCCGACCCTCCCCCCAACCCCGCCGCCAGATGTTCTTGGGTCGCCAGGGGGTGCCTTGTCAAACGAATTGCCACCCCCGCCTCCAGGTTGGCCCGGGGACCGAGCCGCATTGCACGCCCTCCGTGGGCCGCGCTCTTTGGCTCGCGATTGCGGGGTCCACGTGGCCAGGGAAACCAGAGGCTCAACGTCCCCCCCCTTCAAATCTTTGCTTACTTTGGCGCTTGCCCGCATCACTCCTTCCTTCCAGCAGCACGCTGACGGGTCAAGGTGTCGCTGATTCGGCTGGCGTTGGAAATATAGCGTGAAACATAGATCTCCAAAAAGCACGTTACCCTGTGCGGCGACTCCCCCCGCGAGGGCGCCTCCTGTGCACGCTATCCCCATGCCAGGGCCTTGTCTGAGTATGCTATCCTCAAGGTGGGGGATAGCGGGTCATAGGCGGACCGGTGGCGCCACATCGCGCGCCATCTTACTGGATCCGACCGCACGCCTTCGGAGAGGGCCTGGGACCTGGGAAGCTTCTCAGAAAGCCGGAGGCCTTCTGAGCCTCCCGAGAAGGAACGGCCCCCCTGCCTTCTCCCTGGGCGCGCCGCCGATGATGAGCCGCACCCACATTCGACTAAAAAGCCTCCCAGCAGGCGCTCACAGGGAAGGCAGGCCGCAGCCGCGGCCCTGCGGCGCCACATCGCACGCCATCTGCCCAGTGCCAGCCGCACTCCCGTCCCCTCCGGATGGGCCCCGAGAGCCTGAAGGCCAAGGGCGGCGCAAGACCCTCGGGGGGCCCGCAAGCCGCCCGCGGCGGCAGCGGAGCCAGAAGCTAGCCGAGGAAGCGACAGCGAGACCGCACCCGGCCGGCACCGACAGACCGAACGCAGCCACGTTAGAACGGGACGCAAAGGAGACACGGTCGGCACATGGCCACACAAAGAAGGTGGGTCAAGAAACCCTCCGAGGAAGAAACGATGCCCCGTAGAGATCAAGGCTCGAGCAAAATAGAGAGTTCCGTTCTCCTTGTTCTAAGGCTTTCCCCCATTATGTCTTCGTTACGCCTTTGCTGGAAAACGGAATCACGAGGACAACCTTCCAGGACCTCGCCAGACCATTGCTTAGCTTGCGCCCTGATATACAGTAGAGGCCAGTCCACAAAAAACCTTCCACAAGAAACCCAACCCTGAGACCCCCGGACGTCCATTGATTTTGGTGTGGAACGTCGCACAGCAAAACCATAGAAACCCAAGAAACCCAGGGCACCCTGGAGGCAAGCAGGGTGCTTCTTGGCACGGGCCTCCACTGCAGAGATACATTAACAAAAACACTCCAAGGTGGGAAGACCAATGCAGGGAACCTCAGGATGCCCCTCCAAAGCTAGGGTCGCGCCTGACCCTCGTGCCGCCTGCTCAGACAGGGGAACGAGGAGTGACATAGACATAAAAACTCGGAGGTCCGCGCGGATTTCTCGGATTCGCGCTGGACCCCCGCCTGGCGGCGCCTCTGGCGCTGCCCCTGGCGCGCAAGGGAACGCGGGGCGCTGTCTCTTCAAAACGAGGACCCAACACCACAGGATGGTTGGGAAAAAAACGCCCTGGGCAGATTTAAGGTGAACCAGACCAAAGAGGACCAGGCAGACGTCGTCAGACGTCCGGCGCTGTGCGCCTGCTCGAGGCGCTGCCCCCCCCCAGCCCCCGCCAACCTCCCCAAGGAGCCCCTCTCGTACGACATCCGCTCTTGATGCCCCCAAGGCCCGGGAAGGAGGAGGAGGAGCAGGAGGAGAAGGAGAAGGGGGGGGAGGGGGAGGAGGAGGAGGAGGAGGAGGAGGAGGAGGAGGAGGAGGAGGAGGAGGAGGAGGAGGAGGAGGAGGAGAGGAGGAGGAGGAGGAGGAGGAGGAGGAGGAGGACTGAGGAGGAGACTGAGGAGAGGAGCAGACTGAGGAGGAGGAGGAGGAGGAGGAGGAGGAGGGGGAGGAGGAGAAAGGGGAGGAGGGGGAGGAGGGCCCCAAAAGCTGGAATCGAAGGAAGACGCCGCTAGTGGACGGGTCGCACGATATAGTCTGTTATTCTTCGGCGTTGGTTGGCCCGGTTCACCCAGTGTGTGTTGGGGGGGGGGCTGCCGATGACCCAACCTTTTCGCTTCGGGCAGCTCCACGTCTGCCCACCCGCACCAGCACTGCGTACCCCCTTCCGACCTGCGCAGCCGACATGGTCATGTTATCCAGGGTTGGGCACGAACTGATGGGGGGCGAGGAAGGGAGGATTAGGTCGGGCATGTCCCCCTACAGGCGGATTTTGAGCGAAAATTCATAGGCGACAATATTCCAAAATAGCAAAGCAAATCAAACAATCGTTCCCAGACTATTTATTGACTATTTTTGAGTAGCCCCCGTAGAGGGACATGCCCGACGTAAATGGAGGGGGGGGGAAGACAGGTGCCCTTTTCGGGCCATAACGGCCCCCTTCTGGGCCCTGAAGGGCTCCTTTAGGGGCCCTGAAGGGCCCCTTTTCTGCAGCCCTCGCCGCCTCCCCGTGTCCACCCTTTGACTCGCGCCCCGAACACAAGGGAAGGGCGGGCGGGCCCGAGAACCGGGGGCATCGCCGTCTAGGTCATGAGCTGGCCCACGACCCAAAAAAAACAGCACAGCTTCTGCGTCAGTACACAGAACTGGTCCACTGGCGGATCCAATTCATCCCCCATTCGTTGGCATCAGACTCATGCGAAGCAGCATGCTCTCCCCCAACGGAAACCGTCTCCCACGGTGCCGTCGGAGATCTGTCGGGTCGGGCGAAAGGGGGGATAGCAAAGGGGGGGTTTGAGAATCAGCTCACGTAGCTGATTTTTTTCGCTCGGTGAGGCCGAAACCAGCTGCATGCAGCAAATTTCGCAACCCCCCCTTTCCCAATCCCCCCCTTTCGCCCGGCCCGAATCTGGAGGGCCGCAGCGGCGCAACAGCCGCCCGAGAGCCGAGCCGCGCATGCAGAGCGAACCGCGGCCGCCGGGCCTCCGGGGGCCACCGCGCGGAGGAGCCCCGGAGGCCCCGAGAAGGACACGCTTTAGAGAACCCCTCCGCAGACGTGCTCTCCCCTGGGTGCCCGCTCGCGGGGGCTCCCCCGGCCATTGGTGCGGGTGCTCCGCTGCACTGTCGGTGTCCGTCTGGGGGCTCTGCCGTGTGTTCTTACGGCGACGTGGGAGCAGATGAGTTTCACGGTGTGTGAAGGCACTGGTGGACGTGACCTCGAGTGAAGGGAGACAGCCATGCCGCCCGAACCTCCGAGGGCGTCGGGCGTCACCGTCGAACTCCCACGAGATTATACAGTCTGAGCTCGTCGCTGCAGCGCCTCCGTGTTGGATGGCTGCCTCGTGCCCGTGGTGGCCGTGCGCTGCAACGGTGCCGCACGCATACATGTGCGGGGGCTGCACTGTCAGTACCACGCGTTCCCTGTGGCTTTGCTGCGCTCCTTGAGCGCACGTCGCTCGAGGCGGCGGAGAGCTGGAGAGGTCCATCCAACAAGTGCCACATTTCGGAGGACGCCCCTTGCTGAGCCTTCTCAGGCCAGCCCTCACAGTAGCCGACACGGGAGGACGGGGCTCAGCCAACTGCACAGGAGCAAGAGGCCTAGAGAGATGGGGGGGCCGAGAAGCCCAACAGGCAGGGGGCGCGCTGGCGAGGCAGCTCTACCGCCTCCTTCCCCTCCTCCTCCTCCTCCTCCTCCTCCTCCTCCTCCTCCTCATCTGACTCCTCCTCCTCCTCTGACTCGGCTCCTCTTGTAGAGAAGGACCAATCTGCGCTGCGGGCATTTTGCACTTCTTCTTGCGGTAGCGGCCGTCACCGGCCCCAGCCGTCCCCCCTCCCCCCAAACAGGGCAACACCACGATTCGTGCCGACCTCCGAGCTGGCGTTGGTTCGTCCGAAACGTTTCCGGACGGCGCCTGCCCGGAACGTGACACTACCGGCCCCCCGCCCCGCTCCCTCTAATCTTTGCCCCTCTCGAGGCCCGGTAGCTTCCGGGTCATGAATCGAGCCTCTGGCGGCCGCTCGGGGCGGTCCGAGAACCCCCTCGACGCTGTCAGCGAGGCGCAGCCGCTCGAGAGCATCCCGAGGCTGGGAAACGCCGAGAACCAACGAGAGCGACGAACACCTCGAACCCGAGGCCACCCCTGGAATGTCCCCCCGAAGTCCCCCTCTTGAGCGCCCCCGAGCACTGCCTCCCGCGCCTCGAGAATAGGGGGCCGAATATTGACATATAAACATAAAACTCGGAGTTCCGCGCGGGCCTCAGAGTTTTTACGTTTATGTCATTCTTCGTCCCCCTCGAGAAACAAAACACCGCCGTAAACATGACTTCTCGGAGGTCCGCGCGGACTTCTTGGATCGGCGCTGGGCCCCCCTCCCCGACGAGCGGAGCGGGCCAGGGGCGGCGTCGGAGGCGTGCCAAGGGGGGTCCAGCGTCGATCTAAGAAAAATCCGCGCGGGGCTCCGATGAGTCATGTTTATGCCGTTGCTTGTGATTCGAGTGTCGAAGCTGTGTTGATGCCGTTCTTCCTGCTCATGCCGAAACCATGTTTACGCTATTGTTGTTGAGAAATGGACAGTCAACCTCCTGGGAGCTCCCACAGGCCAGAGAGCCGCCAGGACGCCGCGCGGTTCAGCGCACAGCACCTCAGAAAACCAGGGTACGGGCGTGTTTTACGCCCTTGATGTTTGTTGTTCGGCTGCCCTACCCCGCCCTCCAGGCGGTCCTCGTCGCTGGCCTCCGCCACCGCGGCGTCGGGCGAGGACGGCGAGGGCGCCGCGCCTGAGGGCGGGGTGCGGGCTGGCTGCCAGGGAAGAGGGGGCCATGAGATCTGGGAGGCCTGGAGGACCCTTGGGACGCACCATTGTCACGACTTTCTGCACGCCCGAGCCACAGCGGCTGCGTTGGCATGAAAGAGGCGGTTCCTGAGGTGAACGGGTCCTGGAACGGGGGCCCTCCCCGAGGACCTGGAGGAGGGCCCATGGAACCCATGAACGACGAGAAACCTCAGGCGTCGTTTGCGTCGTTTGGGTCGTTTGCGTCGTCGTCGTCGTCGTCGTCGTCGTCGTCGTCTTTGTCGCCCACGTCGTCCAAGTCGCAACGGTCATCGTCGGACGTCTCCCGCGTCGCCCACGTCGTCACCGCCGCCTCCAGGACCGGCGTGGCTCGTCGTCGTCGTCGTTATACATCACCCACGTCGCCAACGCCGTCACCACCGTCACCGTCGCCGCAAGGGCCAGCGTGGCTCGTCGTCGTCGTCGGCGTCGTCGTCGTCATCATACGTCACCCACGTCGCCAACGCCGTCACCGCGGTCACCGTCGCCGTCGCCGTCGTCGTCGTCGTCGTCAACGTCGACGCCCCTGCCCGAGCAGCAACGGCGGCGGCGGGGGCGCCTTACTCAACGTCGCTGTCGCCGTCGTCAGCGCCGACCGCCGCCGCCGCCAACGCCGTCGTCGCTGCCGTCGTCGTCGTCGCCGTCGTCGTCGCCGTCGTCGTACACCACCCACGTCGTCAACGTCGTCACCGCGGTCACCGTCGCCGCCGCCGTCGCCGTCGTCAACGCCCACGCACCTGCCCAAGCTGCAGCAACGGCGGCGGCGGCGGGGCGCCTTCCTCAACGTCGTCGTGTCAGCGTCGGCGTCGTCGTCGTCGTCGGCTTTGTCGTCTTTGTCGTGGTTGCCCACGTCGTCCAAGCCGCAACGGTCGTCGTCGTCGGACGCCACCCACTTCGCCTACGTCGACAGCGCCACCGCCACCGTCGCCTCCGCCCTCGTCGCCGTCGCTGTCGCCGTCTTCGGCGTCGGCGTCGTCGCCCACGTCACCCACGTCGTTGTCGTACGTCACCCACGTCGTCGCCGCCGCCGTCGCCGTCAACGTCGACGCCAATGTCCGAGCAGCAGCGGCGGCAGCGGGGAGCCTTCATAAACGTTGTTGTCGTCGTCGTCGTCGTCGTTCTCGCCGTCGTCGTCGTCGCCGTCGTCGTCGTCATCGTTGTCGTGATTCGTAGTCGCCGTCGTCGTCAAAATCGTCACCGCCTTCGTCGTACGTCGCCCACGTCGCCCACGTCGCCCACGTCGTCGACGCCGTCACCGCCGCCGCCGCCGCCGCCACCGTGGCCGCCACCGTCGTCGTCGTCGTCGTAGTCGTCGTCGTCGTCGTCGTCGTCGTCGTCGTCACGCACGTCGTCGTACGTCACCCACGTCGTCACCGCGGTCACCATGTCGCCGCCGTCGTCGTCAACGTCGACGCCCCTGTCGGGGCCGCAGCGGCAGGCGGCGCCTGCATCAACTTCGTTGTCGCCAACGTACGTCGTCGTCGCTGTCGCCGTCACCGTCGTCACGGTCGTCGCCCACGCCGCCCACGCCGTCACCGCCGTCAGCCACGGAGGCCGCTGCCAACGTTGTCGCCGTCGTCGTCGCCGTCGTCGCCGCCGCCGTGCATCATCAACGTCGTCAACGTCATCACCGCCGTCACTGTCGCCGCCGTCGCCGTCGTCGTTGTCAGCATCCACGCCCCTGTCCGAGCCGCAGCGGAGGCGGCCGCTGAGCGTCTTCCTTAACGTCTTCGTCGTCGCAGTCGTGTCGTCGTTTTCGTCGAAATTGTCGTCGTAGTCGTTTTCTTTGCCGTTGTTGTTGTCTTTGTCTTTGTCGTTGTCGTCGTCGTCGCCCGCGTCGTCAATGTCGTCAGCGTCGTACGTCGCCGCCGCCCACGTCTTCGTCGTACGTAGTTTATGTCGTCAATGTCGTCGTCGTCGCCCACGTCGTCGTCGTACGTCACCCACGTCGCCCACGTCGACACCGCCGCCGCCGCCGTCGACGCCGTCGTCGTCGTCGTCACCGTCGTCACCCTCGCCGCCGGCGTCCTGCACAACGACGCTTCCCTGAATGCCGTCGTCGTCGTACTCGTTGTCGTTGTCGTCGTCAATGTCATCGTCGTCGTCGTGCACGTCGTCGTCGTCTTTGTCACGGTCGTCGTCGGACGTCACCCGCGTCGTCACCGCCGTCACCGCCACCGCCGGCGACGGCGCCGTCGTCGTTGCCGTCGTCAACATCGACGCCCCTGTTCGGGCCGCAGCGGCAGGGGCGGCGGGCCGCCTTCCTCGACGTTGTCGTTGTCGTCGTCGTGTCGCGGTCGTCGTCGCCGTCGTCGAAGTCGAAATCGAAGTTGCCGTCGTCGTCAACCGCGCGGACGAGGTCGTCATCAACGTCGTCGTCGACGTGGTCGTTGTCTTCGTCGTCATCGTCGTCATCGTGATCGTCGTCGTCGTCGTCTTTGTCACGGTCGTCGAGTTTGTCGTCGTCACCGTCGTCGTGGTCGTCGTCGTGGTCGTGGTCGCTGTCGTCGTCATCGTAGTCGTAGTCGTCGTCGTCGTAGTCGTCGTCGACGTGGTCGTCGTCGTCGTCGTCACCGTAGTCGTCGTCGTCGTCGTCGTCGTCGTCGTCGTCCTTACCGCTCGCGGCGGCGGGGCGCCTTCCTCTCGCCCGCCGCCGCGACCGCCGGATGCCGCGCGAGCCGCCGTCCGCCGCGGAGGCCGCGCGGGGGGCGGTCGTCCGCGGCCAGCGCCACGGCGAAGGCCGCGGGCCGCGGGCGCCGCGGCGAGGGCCGCGGGCGCCTCGCAGTGGGGCGGGCGGGCGGGCCGACGGCCGCGGCAAGAGGTCGGGGCCTGTGGGCTTGTGCTGGCCCTGTGGCCCTGTGGCCTTGTGCTGGGCTCGATGCTGGCCCTGTGGCCCCGGGGCCCTGTGGCCTTGCTCTGTGGCTCGCGCAGGATCATCATCATCATCATCATCATCATCATCATCATCATCATCATCATCATCATCATCATCATCATCATCATCGTCATCATCATCATCATCATCATCATCATCCATCATCATCATCAGCATCAGCATCATCATCATCATCATCATCATCATCATCATCATCAGCATCAGCATCATCATCATCATCATCATCATCGTAATCATCAGCATGAGCATCATCATCAGCAGCATCATCATCACCATCATCATCATCATCATCATCATCATCATCATCATCATCATCATCATCATCATCATCATCATCATCATCATCATCATCATCATCATCATCATCATCATCATCATCATCATCATCATCATCATCATCATCATCATCATCATCATCATCATCATCATCATCATCATCATCATCATCATCATCATCATCATCATCATCATCATCATCATCATCATCATCATCATCATCATTATCATTATCATTATCATTATCATCATCATCATCATCATCATCATCATCATCATCCCTGTTGCCTTGTGCTGGGCTCGATGCTGGGACGTCGTCTCCGCTCCCGGCTCCGCGGGCGGGCGGGCGCAAGAAGCACGAGGCCGTGCGTGCTCGGACGAAGGCACGGGGGTCGCAGGTGTCGGATGGGAGGGAGGGGTCGGATGTCAGATGAGGCGCGGGGGCACCTAGCTTGTCCCTCTCCCAGATCCTCCCTCTCCCCGCCCCCCGCACCCCTCACTCCCTCTCCCCATCTGCCTTTTCCCCTCTCTGCCTGTCCCTTCTGCCCTCTTCCCTCTCTCGTTCCTCCTCCCCCCTCTCCCTCCACCAGCGACGACCGCGACGACCACCCAGACGACCACGACGACGAGCACGACAACAGCGCCAGCGGCGGCGGGTCCCACGGCCCGCTCAAACTTTGCCCCCCGACCCCTCTCGAGGTCCGCCGCAGCAGGCACATTTTGCCGGGTGGCGTCTGGCAGTGGCGCGGCGAGCGGGCTCCCGGGGCCGCCCACGAGGCTGCGAAACGGAAGCCGCCGTCGTCGTCGGCGGCCGGCGGCGGCGGGCGCAACGGAGCCTACCACGACGGCCACCACGACGACGACGGCCACAACGACGACGACGACGACCAACACCAAGGCAACGACCACGACCACGGCCACGGTCGCGACGACGACGACGACGACGACGACGACGACGACGACTATCGTCGTCGGCGTCGTCGTCGTCGGTCATCCGTCGTCGTCGACCTCGTCGTCGTCGCCGTCCTCGTCGTCGCCATATTCGGTCGTCGTCATCGACCTCGTCGGTTGGCGGCAGCAGTCGGCGGTCGGCGGCCGCGGGGCGCCGCGGCGAGGGCCGCGGGGCGGCGGGCGGCCAGCGGGCCCGCCAGCGCGCCGAGGGCGCCAAGGGCGCCGAGGGCGCGGGCGCGCGGGGCTCGGCGCATCGGCGGACGGGGGGGGGAAGGGAGGAGGAGGCGGGAGGGGGAGGGAGGGGGAGCAGGGGGAAGACGGAGGAGATTCTTTGGATTGCGCATCTGATTCGCCTGGCGACGGTCAGAGGCAGGCGGCGCTGCAACTAAGAGACGTACAACTGAACTTAAAAGAGCTGCGCGGGCACCAACTAAGCAAGTACAGCGCAGTAGCTCCTCCCCACCACCCAAAGTATGCCCACCCACCCCTCCACATATATAGTGTCAGGCACCCTGCACGGCGCTCGAAGTGACACTACACAAGCTCAGAGGCACTAGAGCCGTGGTCAGCGCTACTGGCACTTCAGGCGGTAGCAGACAGGCACGACAGGCAGGCAGGCGGTCCTGTCTGCGCCAAAGCAATGCGCCTCGTCGCGCAGAGAGGGACAAAAGGTGGGAAAATATTTCATGACAATTCAACCTTCTTCCAACCTCGATCCTTGCCCTGCTACCCCATAACTGCATATGCAAAATGCAATGCAGCCTGGCTAGCGCCGCAGCGAGCAGTGCGTGAGCTCCTGGTGAGCCGCTGCGCAGCGCAGGCGAGCTCTCGGGGGTCCGGCGCCACGCGCAACGAGTGTGTGGTTAGCGACGGACTACGCTCACGGGGCCCCCTGACCGCTGCCCCCCTCGGGCCAAGGTGTGAAACTATGTCCGCAGCTTCGAAGCGGGGGGGAGGCGCCTCTGGGGGCGTTGACAGCAAGAAAAGGAAAGCGCGCGGCGGTGCAGGCAGGCCGCGGGCGGGAGAAAGCAACAGAGGCAGGCGGCAACTCTCTCTGAAGCACTCCCCTCTGCCCGAACGTCACTGATACTTCGGCGCTGGCGCGTGGCCATCGCCGCGAGAACGGGGTCCACGTGTCTAAGCTGTAAGTGTGAAAACGGGCGCCCTTCGTCATCCACGGCGGGTGCTTGTCCAAAGGAAGCCAGTCGTGCAAAAGCATCTGCGAACTCACGCGGCAGGCCGGCATTGCGTCTCAAAGACTTGAGTGCCTCGCGAGCTGACAATGCAAAAATGACGCGCGCACCGCTGCACGCGGGCCTCAGCTTGACAGACAGTAACTGACTACCCCGCCTCCACCCCCTTCCAAGACGACCGCGAGCTCACGAAAAGCGCAGGCGTAGAAATGGCGGCCTTCCCTCGGCGAGAGCCGCTTTGGGGAGGGGGCTTCGCGAGTTCCTTTCGGAGCGCCCACTATAGCCCCCTCCCCTCGCGGATCGGCCCTCGGCTCGGCCGCCGACGCCAAAGCGGCCGTCAGCTGCGCAAGAGAAGTCCACTGCACAAACATGCCGGGCCTGTCCCTCGCGGCATCCTGATATCCGATACCCCTTGCCAACATTCAAAAGACAACGAAGATAATGTAATGTGCTGAGAGACAGGGATGGCGGCGCATGCAGGCAGGCTGCGGGCACGAGAGACCGTGGAAGTCAGGCAGCTACTCTCACAGACTACAGACCCCACCCATCCTCCCCGCCCAATCCAAGGGAAAGGCTTCATCAAGTAACTGACGGCGCGAAGGTAGCGCGCTGCGCGTGCACGCGAGCCACAGCTCGAACAATCGTGACTGGCTGCCCCCCCGCCCGAACTGAAAACTAACGCATCCGCCGCCCGTCCAACGTCGCCAATCGACGCCTGCGGCGTGCTCGAGAGAGCGCAGGTGCAAAACGGCGACCTCGCTTCGGTGGGGCTTCGCGAGTTCCTCTCGGAGCGCCCACTGCGCCCCCCCCTCGCGGATCGACCCTCGGCTCGGCCGACGACGGCTGAGCATGCTTCAGCTGCGCAGGACGAGACCGCTGTCGCGCGAAACCACAAATCGCCTGTGTCACTGTCGCAGTCTTACCAACCTGCCTGCCCCCCGACCCCCCCCCATACAAACCACGATAGACAGAAAGCGGTTTACTCGCGGTGGGAATCGGAAAGGTTGGCACCGAATCCCGAGTGCATGGCCCAAGGGGCGACACGGGCGGCAAGTCTCTGCTTTCGCCGCGCGCGGGCTTCAGAGCGCTCGCGGGCAATCGCGGCTAAAACTGCATCTGCGAAGGGAATTGGGCAGGGTGGTAGAGGCGGGGCGTGGGCAAGGGCTGCGCTGACTTGAAAAGGGCAACCGGCGTCGCGCCCATGGATCGGGGTGCCTTCGATAAACGCCAACGCTTCTGCGTGCTCCTGCTCGTCTGTGGCCTCATAGGGCTTGGGTCCCTGGGCCCCGCCCCGGATCACAGCGACACCTGGCGCAGGAGGGGGGGGGGGGGACGGCGGCTGAAACCTATGCCTCCTGTGGTCTGCACGGGCCCGCCGAGGGGCCTGCGAGGCGAAATCAGGGGCCCAACTTTCGCCCGCGCCCTGATAGGGGTCCCATGTCATGAAAAAAATCGGACAAGGACCCAGGAAGCTCGATTTTTTGTTTCCCGCATGTCGCCTGGTAATGCGTCTGGGTCGCTGGTCTCACGCATGTGGTTTACAGAGTCCATGATGCCATCCGCTAGTACCTGACAGAGAGCTGGTGGGTACGTCTTCTTTCTGGCGGCACGCAAGTCGTCGCGACTGCGATCGTAGCCCATCAAGACCTCGTGCGATCAACGCCCGTGCGAGCAGCGTCCTCTCCGAGGTGTCTCGAGTAGGCGCTCGTGTAATGCGCGCGCACGCAACGCGAGCATACGGGTGGGCGCGCGCGCTCTGTTCGTGCTCGCACTGATCAAAATCTGCAACCGCGGCCGCTGGTGCTGCCATCGCGGCTCGCGGGGATGGGGCAAAGAAAAAACTCACCGCGGCTTCTCCAATAAGCCGGCGTGGGATGCTCCATCCAGCAGGCCGCCCCAACGACAAGGTGGACCCCAAACAGTTCGGTCTTTGCCCCCAAGAGCTCGTTTCCAACGCGTAGTTGTTCCATTTGGCGCGGCGCAACTGCCTTGGGCCCCCAGACGCGGTCGCGCGAACGTAGAGGGCGCCGGCATCGTCGGCCCAACGAATGGCACTCCAGGTTTCGCAGGGCGCCCCCCCCCCCCGACAGGACAACTCGCATAGCGCGTCTGTGCTCCTTCCACGTCTCCAGCGTCTGTCGTCGCATCATGTTGCCCATCGCGGGATCAATGGCGATGTCGATCGATAGTACAACCAGGGTGAAATTAACATCGTAGTGCGTCCGTTCGAGGCATGCTTGAATGTCGCCTGCCCGTCGGCGTCCGCAGTGGAGGTTGAGTGCGAAGTACTCAGCCCGCTTGATGGCGATCGGAAGCATCTGCGCGGCCGTGCCTGCGTGCTGACTTGTCAGGAACATGCGGGTGGGGTAGCGCTCGATATGTGGTGGTGGGCATGCGATGTCTGGGAGCTGTGGTGGAGCATCTAGGCGAAGCAGCGGCCGTTGGGCGTCCTTGGCGGCTTCGGCGAGATACGGAGCGCATTCGAGGAGGGCTAGTCGGGCTGCTGCTTGCGTGACGGTGTCGGCTATCGTGCTGGCTACTTCGGGGCGGGGGCCTTGGGCACGTAGTGTGGGCACAACAACATGACGTCGAGGAATGTGGACCTGCGGCCAGGTGCCAGGTGGTCGTGGAGTGGGGTCGATGGGCCGCTTGATGTGGTAGGCTGGGTTATCGTTTGCTAGTATGCCTACGAGCAAGCATCGTGGTGAATCGATCGATAGGTGATCGATGAGGTGGGGTCGGGCGTAGTAGGTATGCAGGCATGCCGTGCAGGTGCCTGTCAGTGATGCGCATCCTCGCGCCAGTGTAGTAAGTTGGCGGTGGTTGTGTGCGATGTGAACGCGTAGTGCGCGGTGGCGCTGGCACTGTAGCTCGCACCAGGGGCAGGCGCGCGTGGCGGGCACGGGCGCTGGCGGTGGCGGGACGACCATGCCCTGCGCGTCGGTGTAGACCCCGGCCGGTGCACCCGCAGCGGTCGCGTCAGCAAAGAACTGTCGCTCCACGCGCTGGGCAACTGTGAGTCGTGCCGCATGCTGTGTATGTGCGTAGACTCCTATCTGAAAAGCCCGTTTCCAAGCTGGTTCGCTGCGTTGTATGAACGTCTCCCATGCACCGAAATTGGCGGCAAGGTCGGGGAGGTCTGCACAACGTCGCGCAGATTCCTGCAGCCACTGTAGGTCCGTAGTCCAGACTCCCATGACGGCTCGCTGTTGGCGTACCGCGTCGTGTTCGAGGGTTTTCCATCCTGCTGCAATCACTGCGAGGGCCAGCCGAGGGCCTGTGTGGACCAGGGACCCCAGGAACCTTAAGTGGGCCGCTCGAATCCGTGTAGCTGGGTCGGGCCGTCGGAGTCTAACAAGAACCAATGCGTCGGAGACCTGGGATGTGTCCTCACGGTAACTGGCGCGCGCAGCTGCACGATGAACTTTCATGACCTCCACGCGCGCAAGACGCTCGTCTGACACTGCAAAGGCGGGCCATGCACCACCATTGCACAGTCGGCTGGACATCACAAAGCTGTTTGCAATAATAAGACGGCATGAGAGACCGACGTCGCCGGTCGCAAAAACTCGTCGTCGTAGCACTTGGAGGGAGACAGCAGAGGAGGCGACCCAATATCGAATCTCTGGCGTCATCGCCGCACCTGCGTCGAAAACTGAACCCACATGAATGTAGTTGTGCACGATGGGTGCCTCGATCGCCCCAACGATAGCTGACTCGCCCACGGTGTTGCCTCCCTGTTCGAGCCGCGCCGAGTGACGCGCTGCATTGGCCCCTGGACCACGCCGCGCGATGAGCGCCGCTGGTTTGGCAAGCCCAAGGTTAAGTAGATGTCCCCTGGTGGCGAAAGCTTCGGATACTAAAACCAGGGCTCTGCTGAGCCGTTCGCGCAAAAAAAGGCGCGGGCATGAGCAGGATGACTGTGCCATCGTCTGCGTGCGAAATATCTGCAAGTGATACCTCTGCCCCTCCTTCGTCTGACAGGCGCGCTGCAAGACTGCGCCCCGCAGGGCAGGACAAGGGTGCGCGGCGGCCGTCGTCGCAGAATTGTCGCCGGACTTCGCTCATGCAATCCGCCATCTGTAGCTCGAAGAGAACGTCCGCGAGGTTGGCCTGGGGGAAACGAACGTTGGGGCATCGACACCTGGCCAGAAACCTCATATACGAACCATGGTGCTAAGTAGCACTGCTCGACCTGGGCGACGACGCGCGGGTCGAGGTCGGAGCGGGTGAGAGACGGGGTCCGGGAGCGGAGTCGGCCGGCATGTCGGTGCATGGCGTCGGGCGGGAGCCCTGCAGCCCGTACTATTGTGGCTATAGTAGCATCGCCCATCTCCGACTCCCGATGTGCCTTGACCACTAGTTCCCGTATGGCCCTGTAAAAGGCCTGTACGACGTCCAGGAAAAAGTACCTTGAAAGACACGTTGCGCTTCTTGGCCAGGGACTGGGCCGTGCGCAGGAGGATGGAGGCATGTGCTGTACCTCGTCCAGGGAGTCCTCTAAACTGAGTTTCGCCTGCTTCGTCTGGCAGGAAGGGTATCAACCGTTCGCGTATACAACGTCGGGGCGCTTCGCCTAACTGAGACGATGCCAGAAACGAGCGAGAGCTGGTGCACTGGGTAGGGTGGGCAAGACTAGACTTGATTGGGTCCCGATAGAATCCGCCTTTCCATTGAATTGGTTCCATAAGTGTAAATACGAACTTCAAGTGTAGTGGGTAGCGCAAGTCGGCAATCGCTGCTGGACGTGTTTTTAGGAGGCGGCCAGGGATCCCATCGCACCCAGGAGCGGACCGTCGGGCCTGTCGGCAGGACCACTGAAAGTCAGCAAGAGAGGGCGCAGAGGACAACTGCACTGGCTGGCTGTGCATGCCCTGGCAGGGCTGTCGGCCGAAGTACGCAGCAACGTGTGGAATATCGTCCATGGGCATTGTAGCGGCGAGCTCCAGGTCGGCAGAATGGCGTCGCCACCGCTGTGCCACAGCCTGTTCAGAGACCAAGGCCTGGCCGCTGACATCTCGCAGGGCAGGGAGAGCGCGCGTCATGCGTCGTGTAAATCCTGCACCGATCCGGCGCAAAGTGGCGTGGGCTTCTGCAAAATGTCGTCGGTCCCAGGCTGAGTTAACTCCCTTGGAAACGCTGGCACAGTGCCACGCCGAATCTTGCCCCATGGATTGCTGCGCAACATAGGTCGCGGCTCTCGGGAAAACGCCATGCCCAGAGAAACAACCCTCCACGCATGGTAGTGCTCCAGAATCGTAGGCAAACAAAAAAGGTAACCGAATGGTGCCATCCCCAGCTCCCAGGCAGTCGGAGGTCGGCTTAGGAAACGTAGTCCTATTAGATGGGGGTCTGTAGCGGACGCGCGAACGGTAGTGCGGAGCCCATTAGTTAACCAGCCACTGTTGCTATCTTCTGTCGACATGCCTGTTGGATGGGGAAATGTATAGGACCGTTGCGGCACGCGCGTCGTCAACGCCATGTACGATAATAATAGGATTCACCTTCCAAGTCCCCATCCGAGGCCCAAGCCGCGAAGACGCATACCAATAGCAACCGTAGTGCCAGCGATCGGAGAACCCGTAGGGCCCAGCGTCCCGTGGCGCCGTCGTCCATGAGGTCCAGGGATCCCCGGGCAATCCAAGTGTTTCGCGACGTGCGACCGCTGGCAGACTCGGCCGGCGGGAGGGCGCACTTGGCCGCCTGCAGGAGATGAGCATTGAGATGCTCTGCGCGTTCGTCGGGATGGGTGGTGAAATGGGGTTGGGGCACCACCCGTAGGGCATCCACAGAAGCCCCCCTGGCGGGTGGGGTCGACGAGCTTGGCCTCATCGAGCTTAAGCTTTGTCGAATGTGTGTGCACGTTCGTACTGCGCGCCATCCCAGGGATGATTGCATGCGCCGTGACCACGAAGTGGTCGTCTGAGCGTAAAGACAAATCCATGTCTACCGCAGCGCTCTGCTGCGCAACGGCATCGAGCTGCCCTGCTGGCATCGAGGTGTAGTCTATGCGGTGATGAGGATCAAGTCCTTGTTGATTTGGAGCCAGCCATGTACCGTGGACCCCAGCAGTGGACGGCAAGAACGTCGTTTGCGCGCACTGTTCGGTGCTCCGGAAGAAGCCGTGCAATCTCTGACCTGCTGGGGTCTCGGGCTCGGCAGCAACATCGCCAACGTGCTCTGAAACTGGTGAGCCCACTGACGCGGTTGCATCCAAGAGACAGCATCGGGGGGCTGGCTGGGCTCGCTGACGGACGCCCCTCTCGATTTCACCCCGCCATGAGTGGATCTCGTCTAGTGTTCGTCGTGAGCGCGCTGCATCAAGCACATCAACGCACAGGTGCGGCGCGCAGATCGCCACCAGTAGGTGTCGTGCCGAATAGTTGATAACACGTATATGCTGTCGTGCAAGTACGTGCCCACGCGCGTGCTCATGCCGACCATGCACCCGCAGAGCCACGCAACCCATGCCACGTGCATCTGCTGATGACGCGACTACCATGTATACTGGCAACTGCGCCGGAACGAGTAGGATCTAGTTCGCATATGTACCCATGGATTGCATGGTATTCGTTACGTGTAACTGAAAATAAAACCCATGCCCCAGACGGTGGTCCACCTGCGTCCTTGGAGCGGGAACCTCCAGAACCATCCGTATGAATATCGAACCGGGCTGGCTGAAAATCCTCGGGGAGGGGGGCTCCGTGGGTTTCGAAAACTTGACCGCACTACTGAAGGCAGGGCTGGAATATGCGATGCTCTGGGCCCTGATGAGGCCCAAGGAAGAGTGGAGCGGGGGTGTGACTGCTGGGCCAGGGCTGGCAAATACGCCTGGCCAGAGAACTGCAGTCTGGCAAAAGGCAGACAGGGCAGCTGGGCTCATCGGCACTGTGAGCAGAGGGTGGCGCGTTCGCGTCGGCTGTGCTGTCAGCTTCGGGCAAGCTGCGAGATAGCGCTGGCATCTCACCCACCTCAGCTTGCCCGTCGCGAAACGTCACCCCAGCATCGACGGCGCCGGTGCATCATCTGTGGACTCGCAAGCGTCGCCTCCACCGACCACCTCGAAGCCGCCCGGCCTCCTCGGGCTGCGGTCGCGGCTGCGCCTGGTGCGCCTGGCGGCCGCCGCAGCCGCCTCGCCGCCAACTTCTTCTGCGACGCGCGCGCGGCCCGCTGGTTCAGGTGGTTCGGCGCCGCGACCGCGATGGCTGACTGCCCGCTGGCGGGCGATGGCCTCGGCGGGGCGAGGCTGGCTGGCAGGCCGTCGCGCGCGGTCCTGCTCCTACTCGGCTCGCCGAGCCTCGGCCGCGCGCCTGCGCAGCGCCTGCGCAGCGCCTTCGCGGCAGGATCGCCAGCGCCCACGGGAACGTCATGGGCTGGGGCACCTCCGGCCGCTGTCGCCTCCGCTGCGGCTCCGCCCCCTGTTCCTACTGGCGCGCCTGCGGTGGTGGGGGCGCCTGCCGCCTGCTCGGGCGCTACCCGCTGCGGCTGGCATGCGAGCGGCAGCGGCGCCCCGCCCGCGGCGGCCGTCGGCGGCGCAGGGGGCGAGCGCGCTGTCGTCATCGCCGACTGCAGCGTCGCCAGCATCGCCGTCAGGGGCGAGAACTGCTGCGTCAGCGCGGCCTGTCCGCTCCGCAGCTCGGCGATGGCGGCCAGCTGCGGCTGCGTCTGTGCCCCTACCTGCGGCGCCCCTGGCGCCGTGGGAGTCGCGGTGCCGCCATCCGCTGGTGGGGTTGGCGGACCGCTGCTGCCCATGCCAACGTCGTCGGACGTGCTGGGTGGCGGCCGCAACCCCTCTGGCTGGTCGAGCAGCACCTGTGCATGGGCAGGCTCCCGCTCCCGTTGAATGCACTCGCGGTCGGTCTCCTCGAAGTGTACGCGGGTCTTCTCGCGAGCATCCTTGGCTTTGTCCAGCCTTCGTCTGAGCATGCTGGACGTGCGCCCGTTGTCGGTCACACCGATCACCTGGGGCTTTCGCAATGATGATCATGCATAGCTGGACCGCAGACTCGAGCGGCTAGCCGCGCCTCGTCCATTCCGAGGTTGATGGCGGCCTGGAGTCTGCGACCCGTCGCAGCCGCCATCTCACGCAACGTCTTGCGGTGGGCGGCCAGGTCGCGGTCGCCCGCGTCGGACGGCGGCTCGACGCACGAGGGGCGAGCACGCGCATCCTGAGGCAGCGCGGGGAGGATGCCGAGGGCGGGGTGCCTGATGTCGTCGTCGCCGTCAGACGCCGTCGGCTCACCGTCGGGTTCGTCCTCGAAGCGCGCCCTCGAAGTTGAGCGGGGCCGTGGGCTGTCTCGATCATCTGCCTCGCGGCGACGGCGGCGCGAGCTCGAGCGCCGCCTGTGGGGCGCCTCAGCTCGCTCGTCCTGCAACGATCTGGCACGTCGTGGCGGCCGCTGCTGCTGCTGCCGTTGCTGCTGCTGCTGCTGCTGGTCATGGGATCGCGGCCCACCTCCGACTGGACCAAGATAGCAGCGCTGGCACAACAGTGCGCCGGGCGGGCTCAGCTGCTCACAGTGGTCACGCCACCAGCTAGGGGGTGGCGGAGGCACCCATGGGGGACGATGCCCGCCGCCGAAGCCTTGGTGCCTCCCTCCTCCACGCCCGCGGCCTCGGCCGCCCTGCGTCGACATCGAGCTGTGATGCAGACGAAGGAGGCGTACAGCAGCTGCGGCCCTTAGGAGGGTCCTCGCCGAAGTCGTTGTCGACGATGCCAGGCTGGTTCTGTGCGCGCAGCGCCTGGCCCCGCGGGCCGGCTGCGCTGGCTGTCGGCGCGGCCAGCGCCAGGCCGCCTAGGCGCAAATGGCGTGATGGAGGGAGGAGGCGAAGGAGGGGGGAGGGGAGGGGAGGGGGGAGGAGGGAGGACGGGGGGGGGGAGGAGGGAGGGAGGGCGGGAGTGGGGGGGGGGGAGGGAGAGGAGCGCGAGGGGAAGGAGGGGCGATGAAGTAGGGAGGGAAGACATGGGGAGAGGAAAGAGAGGGAGAGAGGAATGGACAAGGGGGATGATGATGATGATGATGATGATGATGATGATGATGATGATGAGGAGGAGGAGGAGGAGGAGGAGAAGGCACAGGGGGATTACAACGATATCGACGAAAACGAGGGGAGAAGGAGGGCGAAGGGAGGGGAAGACGGATAAGAAAGGAGGCGGAATACGGGGGAATCCCAGATCTCCGATCTCATGTTTTCTTGTTTCCACAACGTCGACCCCCCGAACGTATACTATACGTAGACCCCCTCACCAAGACCCGTTTTTGATCTCGAATTGCTGCCTGACGAAGAACTGCCGAAAACAGCCCGTCATGCGATTCTGTCGGAACGAAAGGCGGTGGGTGGAGGGGGGAATAACAATCAATAAGGGTACATGCCACAGGCTCAAAAAGGCAGAGCATAACGTAGCGCTCAACGAGCTGCCCAACAAAATTGCAACCCTTGGGCTACACTTGGCAAGCCAGAAGCTTGGAAATCAACCATGCCCAAACCAATTGGCCAACAACATGGACCACGAACTCAAAGGGGTGACGCAGGCACAGGCTGGGACCTGACCTCCGGCGTTCTTTCCCTGGCTAACTCCCGATCGCGCAGGCAACGCTGTGCCTTACGGAGGAAGCCAAGTGAAAGGAGCAAACAGCCAGGGACCGCCCCTACAGCATGCGCCAGAACGGCGCAAGAAGCTTCGGGAACGTCACGCCTGGGACGAAGAGGACACGGAGCGTTGCCCAGCGCCAAACAGCCCCTAAGCACAGCGACCATGTGCCCGCGGCGATGGGCGCTGCTGTCAGGAGGGGGCAAGGCGAGAGCCGGGGGTCAAAACTCGCCTCCGGAAGGTCACCGGCGGTACAAAGGAACCGACCACAACGATGTTTAAAACGAAATTGCGTTTACGACGGACGACGAAACGAGGCCCAACGTTCAAAACGTTCAAAACGAAGCTGGAGCCAAACGAAAACAAACGACGAACGGGGGCGATTAAAACAACAACGAATAACGAAACGAAACAACAATGAAAAACGAAACGAACAACACAACAAGGGCCCAAACCAAGCTAAACAGCGTTGTGGTCGGTCCTTGGCGGTACACCTCGCAAATCGCCGCGAGAACGGCCCCCGCGCTGAAGTGCTGCTGAAACCGGGCGGGCCTGTCCAGCAGCACCGCAGCACCCCAAGCTGCACTTTGTGATCTCCCCCAGCGGGGAAGAGGGACAAACGGCAGGGGCGGACGGGCCACCCTCTGCGGACCCCTGGAGGTGCAACAGGGTGCCAAGGCTGCACCGATTGGCCGCGGCAGCAAGGACTTTTACAGTACTCTGGCCTGACGGCAAACTAAGCACGGATGAGAAAAGAGGAACAGAAGGAGGAGGAGGAGGAGGAGGAGGAGGAGGCAAGGCAAGGCAAGGCAAGGCAGGCGCTGGGGGGTCAAAGCTCCTCTCAACTAGATCGCTTGTGAGACCCCTGCGGGAACTTATGGATTGGCCTCCTCACTGTCTGTGAGGCCTGGAGGAGGAGGACGTCGAGGACGGAAGAGGAGGATGAAGGGAGGGGAAAAGGAAGAGGAAGGAGGCGGGATGAGGAAGAGAGAGAAGAAGCGTGGAAGCGGAGGAGAGGGAGGAAGGAGGAGATTAGAGGAAGAGGAGCTGCAGGAGGACGACGACGACTATTGCGACCACAAGGGCGGAAGAGGGGGAGGATGTGCGCGCGGACGTCACGCGGAGCCGCTCCCAAGAGGAGCCCTGTGAGATAGCATCATGGGCAGCACGTCCTCGTCTCGTCGTCGTCCTCCTTCCTCCACTTACTCTTCCTCACCCCTGTTTTCCCCTCCTCCTGCTTCTTATTATCCTCCTCCTCCTCACCCTCCTCCTTCTCTCCCGCATTCGCTTCCTCTTCCTCCTCGTGCCTCCTCTTCTTCCTCCTCCACAACAAATTCCTCACTCACTTCCTCCTCCTCCACCTCCTCTTCCTCTTCCTGCTCATCCTCCTTCGAGTGTGTGCGGGAG
Organism: Prorocentrum cordatum; assembly: GCA_963575745.1. NCBI lineage: Eukaryota > Dinophyceae > Prorocentrales > Prorocentraceae > Prorocentrum > Prorocentrum cordatum. The sequence continues at coordinate 491,745 of CAUYUJ010000002.1, read as the reverse complement.
ACAGAGATGACGCAGAAGCCACCCCGCAGAGCGTGTGCGCCACGAGTAGAATTCCGTTTGCTGCCGCCATCTCTGATCACTGTATTTTATGTCACAGCACGTTTGCAGGCAGAGACACGGCACGGTGGCACGGTGGCACTTAGCAGCAGCCACGTTGCATCGCAGGTGTGTGACAGATTGTTCAGTCTGTGCCCCGCGCAGAATAGAGCACAACGTAGTTGCATGTCCGCTTTGCCCTTTCATTGCTCAGACACCAGAGCTGCTGGATGACCATCTGACAAACACGCATAGTTTGCCAAACGTTGATAATCATGCTATTACGATAGATGTTGCAGTAGCTGGCATCAGCTCAACAGATCGAGGAGGACAAACCCAGAGCACCAAGAAGGACAATGGATCTGGCAACGCAGGAGGCAGTCATGAATATCAACTGCAATTAGAAGCTCGCATGAGGGAGAGAGAGGCGTCGGGCTCCAAAGGCCCATCGGGCCAACCTGTTTTTTGGGGGCATGAGAGGGGCCACCACCACGCACGAGGGGCTTGTCAAGGCCGAGAGCGCAGGACACGAGTACGGATCCCCACATCTGCACGCCGCGGAATCGCTGATGACCAGCCAGGCCACCATGTTGAGGGACAAAACAAACAATCTGATACAGTGCATATTCGCCGCCAACAAGCGCCAGGACGCCTCAAGGCAGGAGCTCAGTCCCGCAGATCTCGAGAACTGGTGCATCACGTGCGAGGGAAGATCCAAGGCACGCAACGCCCCCACAGCTCGCCTCTCCTGTCAGGTCGAGGGACACTGGCCAGTAGCAGTATTCATGGAGCGGGAGCCAGAGGTCGACCAGCACAAGTATCACCCCCTCGAGTTCACGCTAGTCGCCATCACTCGCCTCGTCGTGTTTCCCGGGGACATGGGGCTTCAGAAGGAGCCAAGCAATGACCCGATCGGGGGGTAAGCGCACTCGATGGAGCGGAAGAAGTGAGCGGAGTGAGCGACAGCAGGCAGAGCAGAAGCACTGACAGTGAGCCGCAGCAGATGCAGCAGCAGCAAATGAATAGTAATAGTAGAATGGCTTCCAGAAGAGCAGCAAATAGTTTAGACCAGGTTTTAATCCCCTCCTCCTTGTCTCCTCCTCGCTCGTCCTCGGTTCACTCCTTGTCCTTCCTCCGTTCCTTGAGCACACAAACCTGGGAAGAAAGGCTTGAGGCCTTGCACAGGCACATTAGGTCGCGGGAAGAATCTCGCAACAGGTTTTGAGCTACTCCCGCGCCATGGTGCCACAGCCAGGCCTGCGCGCGCACTGGCAGCGGCACCTGGCCATGCGTTCCCACTGGTTCCAAAGGCCCCCTGGACAGTTCCAGGCTCTGCGGTGTCCACGAGCAGTCGGCTTTAGTTAGCTGGACAAGGACACCGATGCAAATCGAAGACTCCTCCTCCTCCTCCTCCTCCTCCTCCTCGTCCTTATCCTCCTCTTCCGTAGCCATTTCGGCTCAAGGGGCCTGCTCTTTAACTTCCCAACCTCTGCTCAAAAAGCGGCCAAGCGGCCAAGTTGGGGCGACGCGCGGCCCCGCGTGCGAATTCCTCCATATCTTGTGTGCTCTGCCTGCTGCGATGCTGGTACCGTCTCTTGGATACATCTCCAGCCCCCGCAGGACCTGTACGTTCTGCAAGGCCTGTTTCCCTGGCCGGTCTCCCCAGGACCGAGGACAAGGTAAGGCTGGGCGAGGAGAAGGACAAGGACAAGGAAAAAAAGGCAAAAGCAAAGAAACTTGACAAACTCGGTGGGCGGCCGATGCCGCGGGGGGGTTATGTGTTTTTCCCTGTTATGATTCCTTCGCCCCTGTGTCCCCCACCCCCCTCCCTCTTCCTCCTCCTCCTCCTACTCATCCTCCGTCCTCCTCCGACTCTCTTTCCTTTTCCTCGCTCCGGCCTCCTCCTTCTACAATTACACATTATGAATACTACTGTCCTCTCCCTCCTGACTCTGTCCAGAAGATATCTCGCCCTCTCTGCGCACTGTTTTCAGACACAGGATTGAGCAACTGTGGTGTTGTTTCTCTTCTGGCATTGGCATTGTTTCACACCGACTGTTTGCCGTGTATACAATTGGTTTTCCCACTTCAGCGCTAGCCTCATTTTCGGATCGGCGCTTTGCTCGCGTCCTTCAGACTGGCGCTCTTGTCAAAGCACGGGGCACTTTTCTGCATCTGAATCCTTCCTCATCGTTTTCGCTCCACTCCTTTCGAATCCCCCACTTTCCCATGGTTCTCCTGTTCCTCCCGCTCCTTCCACTCAAATTCCTGCTGCTGCTGTTCGTCCTCGTCCTCCTCCTTCTCCTCATCCTTTGTCATTTCCTCCTGCTCAACTCGATTTTCCGATTGCGCACAGCACGATGGGATCTCTGGGAGTCCCAGATCCACTATGACACTAGTCCACGGATAGAAACGAAACAATTACGCAATGGGACGGGATGAGTGGGAGGGGTAGGAGACCGGATGTGGCGAGAGCGCGCCTAGCTTGCTTCTCTACCATCTCCCTCTCCTGCGCCGGTTTTACTCCCTTTCCCTCTCCCTCCTACCCACTTACCCCTCATTCCTCCTCCCTCCCCCTCAAATGGCGACAATCTCGACGACAAAGACCAAGACGACCACGACGCTCGTCGTCCACCTCTCTCCTTCAGACAAGCACGTTCCACCACTCGCAGAGCACCTGCTCGCGAATGGCCCCGATCCGCCGCGGTGGATTCAAGATCCACGACATCGGGGCGAGCATGTGTGTCAGATGAAATTAAACAGGGCACCTTGCGAGTAGTGGAATGCGCTCGGTGATCCCTCCTCCTCTCCACAGCCGCGAGGTGCGAGCAAAGCGCGGGGCACTCCTGGTCGTGGAACGGACCCGACCGCAGCTCCCCCACGAGCGCGCCCGCCGCGCCGGCAAGCAGCCGCAGCGGCAGCACCAGCACGGTGCCGGGTCGGTTGGACAGCACGACGCCACCGTCGCCTAGGAAAAGGAGGTGCTGAGGACGAGGGGAAGAGGGAGAGGACGAGGGTGACGAACAGGAGGAGGAGGAGGAGGAGGAGGAGGAGGAGGAGGAGGAGGAGGAGGAGGAAGAGGAGGACCTGGTGGGGAGAAGGAGCATACGAGGAGGAGGAAACGTTTTGCTTCCCCTCCTCTCCTGATCTGAACAGGCCTCGTTCTTGTTGCATGGGGATAGACTGGCAGAACGAAGACTTGGCGGGGGAGGCAGCAAGAGAAGGACGAACCAGCAGGCGGAAGGACGAGGAACAACTGCAGGAGCTGGCAAGGAAGGAAGGAAAGGATCGTGGTCGTCGTCTTCGTCGTGCTCTCTCCTTTTTCCCCCCCCATCTTCTGGATCGCGGCGCGAACGCAGTTCCTGGAGCCGTGCAAACGGGGGCGCAAGGGCGAGGGGAAGGCGGCGGACAAGTGGACAAGGCAATGGAGGGGGAGAAGCCTTCGACGAAGAGAGGGGGGGGGGCGAGGGCGAGCACCACGACGAAAAGGGGTTATGGTTGGGGATTGGGCCGGCCGAGCCCAGCGGGACGATGGCCCCTCCCGGGGCAGATGCGGGCGGGAGTGGGATTAAGAAGGAGCGGGGGGGGGCGCGCGGAGAAGGGGGAAGAAGGGAGGGGGGGGGAAGTGGGGGGGGAACGAGGGCGAGGACGACCCGACGGCCAGATCTGGAATTGGATCGGCTCGGCTCGGCTCGACGAGAACGACGCCTTGCTTGACGACGATTTGCCGACGACTTGGCGACTCCACGGCGACGACGAACACAACTACGACGACGCCGACTGAGACGACGACTAAGCCGACGACTGAGACAACTGAGACGACCGAGACGACGACGACGACGACGACGACGACGACGACGACGACGACGACGGCGGCGGCGGCGGCGGCGGCGGCGGCGGCGACGACATCATCAGCATCATCACGCAGCCTCTGAGTGACGCTGAAGTCCTGGCCGTCTATATCCTATATCATGCTAAGCGAAAGGGGTTGCCTGTGGCTGCACAGGCGTAGTGGGGGCGTCGGGGACGGACCAAAAATCAAAACTCACCACCGGGTCGATCCATGAGACAATTCTGTTGCATCTACTAAAGGAAACTCATCTCAGAAGCCAGCAGTGCGTAGTGCTTGAAACTCAACATGGTCCAATTGTGGTCGGGATCCTTTTTTGCCTTCTTGGTGAAACCTCCGAAATATGATTTTACCCCGTAGAGCCAATGTTCTTGGGATTCGCGCCATCGTTTGGAATCCCAGGCGACTGCCCACTCAGTCCCATAATGCTGGTAAAACTGTTTCTCCCATCTCCACATATGAAAATTATCATGGTGCCTTTGGATCCCCAAGGTCCTCCTCAGAGCTGTAAGTACGAATAGTAGTTGCACTTCAGAGCGAGGTTAGAAATTATCTTCGGGTCTTAAGTTTGCATCCTAGCGACGTGCCCAGCACAACGATGACCCAACACCAGGACGTGATCATCCCACGTGGTCACTTTTTTATCACCTGTTTGCGAAGTGAACGGTGTGAACGGAACATATCAGATCGCATCGGCTCGCCACCGTGCTTCCGCAGGCCGATCATGTGCCGAAGCTTCCTGGTCTGGGCTGCTGTCAACACGCTCAAGTGCTGTCTCGTCAAGTTCCGGCCCCGCAATAATTTAACGCAGCTTGGCGACAGCGGAATCCAAGAGACCCAGGCGTTTCCCCAGGTTGGTCTTCTCATTGCACAACACCGCTGTGTTTGGCCCAAGCAGCCCAGGCCCTGCAAATACCTCGGCGGACAGCCGTTGACGCACAGCTGTCCATCGTTACCCAAGCTCCTAGCATTCTGAAACCCTCTGCCCGCGGGATTCTCGACACCAGCCCCAGCCCGATATGCATCGTAGCTGCGGTATCAGCGGCGGTTGTTGTCTACTTCAAGTCCTGGAGCTGGACCGCGCATCGAAACTCCTGCAAGGTCCGATGCCGGGACTCCCACGTCGCGACCAACATCGCGGGCGAACTGGCGAACAGGTAAAAATTGGCAGCGGCAACAAAAAGTGGCAGTCGCTCGATCTCTAGATCCTGTTTTCGTCGCTTAGACGGTTGCCGCACAATGGCCAGGCCCTCGGGCCCCAAAGGGCATCCCCAGTTCTGTTTCTCGCGTAAATCACTGAACTCAGTTATCGGATCGCCCAGGAAAAAAGTTAAACCGCGTAGGTGATTCAGGATATCCTTGAAAGAAAAGTCCGACTCTCGAAAAAGGTCTAGTCGGGGCCGCGCTGGGAGAAAGAAGCTCAGACCGAGCGGCTCGAAGCTCTCGGAGCCATGCAGCAGTCGAGGCACGGGGTATTTCTCTCCTCTCATGATTGCGTGCGCTGTGAGTGCGTCTAACATGAGCATAAGCTTTGTGTAGGTATCCCTCCACAAGGTATTGTGGTTCACGAGACTCCAAAGCCCTCTCGAACAATGAAAGGGTGGTAGCCACCACCTCGCGCGCTTGAAAGTCTCGTCGGAGGGCAAACTGCTAACGCGATGGTGGCATCGAGCTAAGATCGATGAGCTCACTCAGGCACATCGATCGCAGTTTCAGCAAACTGGACAGCAGCGCGATCAGCCCGAAACCCGCCATGCGGCAAGCCCCGAAGAACTTCGCAAGAAAGGTGACCTGATGCCTGTTGAAAATATGGTCCTGGGTTGCGCTGGGACGACTCGGCAGGCATAGCGCAAAAAGCTCGGCAAGGATGTCCAAGGATTCCGTGCTCAGGCCCTGGAAAATTTCCACGGCGATACAAGCATCCCTCGAACAAGTTTTTCCCGGTTTCAATCTAGAAGGGTATGTCCGCAAGGCAACGCCGCCGCGGACCGGCTGGCAGGGGAAGCGGCTGCCGCGCGGCGGCCGACGGCGGCCCCGGTGCAAGCCCGAGGGGTCACGCTGCGCGCCCTCCGGACACTGCAGGCGATGCTGGCCGCGGTCGAGCTGGAGGCGCTGAAGGCCAACCACGGCAGCTCCGGCCATGCGCCGCCGCGCGTCCGGCGCCGGTGGGCCGCGCCAGGACAGCGGCGCCGCGAACCCCGCGTGGGCGACGACGCTGCCGTCGCGGCAGCTGCCGCGCGGCGGGCGCTGCCGGCAGCGCCGCGCCCGAGCCCCGCCGCCGCGGCCCGCGCGCTCTTCGCCGGGCGCGCCTGGCGGGCGCACGTCGCATCGCAGGGGCCAGGGTGGGCGGCCTGCATGAGGCGCGCCCGTGAGGAGGCTGGGCGCCAGCGCTGCCGCCGCGGGCCGCGGGCCTGCTGCTGCCCCCGGCAGCGCGCGAGGGCGGCGCGGAGGCGGCGCGGCGGGCCGCCCTCCAGGCGCGCTTTGACGCCCGCCCAGGCGCACCTGACTAATTAGGTGCAGGCGGCCGGGTAGCGAGCCGCGGGCCCGGCCCTTCCCCCCCTCCCTCCACAATTACTCAATATGGATACTACTCTCCCTCATCCCCTGATGGCGTCCTGGGAATATTCGACCCCCCCCCGCGTACTGTTTTTTACACACAGGATTCCCGGGAATTGGGTTTTCGCCTGCGTTTTTTCTTTCTTCAAAATGCTGTTTTCGCTGGGGCGCCGGCCTCATTTCTGTTCCCGAATAGTTCCGAATCGTGCTCCCGCTGCAGCGTGGGCCTCATTTTCGGATGGGTGTTTTGCTTCCGTCGTTCAGGATGGCGTTCTTGCCCCAGCGCGGGCCTCTTTCTCACGCGCCCATCCGCCCGCCACCACCGCGCCGCACCACGCCCCGCCCCGCCGCACGCACACCCACCGCCACTTCCACCCACCAACGCACGCACGCACGCACGCGCACCACCACCGCGCAACGCCACCACCACCGCACTACCCCACCCACCACCACCACGTTACACCGCGTCACACCACATCACACGCACGCACACACAGACACACACGCACGCACGCACGCACGCACACACACACATACACACGCACACACACACAGACACACACACACACACCACCACCACCGCCACCACCACCACCACCATCACGCACGTACGCGCCTGGCCCACCACCACACCACCAAGACGCCACACCACGTCACACCACAGCACACGCGCACACACGCACACACACACATACACACCACCACCACCACCACAACAACCACAACCGCGCACACACGCACGCACGCACGCGCACCACCACCCACTACGCACACGCGCGCGGAGCCACAGGTCCGCTACGACACGCGTCCGCGGATAGAGAAACTCAGCGCCATGGTGAGGGATGGGAGGGAGGGGTAGGATGTCAGATGTTGACGCGAACGCACCTAACTGGTCCTCCCCCCCATCCCCTCCTTCTTGCTCCTCTGCCACAGGGCTCCGATGGATGGTTAAAAAAAGTGTTCTTCACTTGTTCTCGCACTCCTCTTGATGATATCAACGTCCATGCTCTGTGCTAAATCATCTCTTTCGTCCTGCATTACGCGCTCACCGAGTTCTGGTACCCTGTCACTGTTAGTCCTGGGTAATGAGAAGTCTGGTCTGTAGAAACCCTGCAGTAAGGGCGAGGTATTTTAGTCATCGTTCTCACCCTTCGGCTTCTTCGTCAATGGACGGGGAGCCACGCTTGTACTTTCTCGCGTATTCATCGTTGCGCGCATGACGTCGGGGTAGATCGACATCGCCTGTGCCTACTGGCATCCACCTCGGTCTGGGTTTCCTCCGTCTTCGAGATCGTCGTCCGAATCAAAAGATGGCCTTATGACTGGACTCAACCGTTACATGGTCAACCGCCGTGCTCACTAACGGGTCTGAGCCCGAGGCGAGCCCGACATTCCGATCGGGGAGAGGGTCGAGATGATGCAATGGACCAGGCGAGGTGTGGAATCGGGTAACCGCATGCCGATGATAATGAAGGGACCCCCCCCCCTTCAGTGTTTAGAGTTGATTATCGTCGCCCTATAAAAAATCCAAATTGGGCGGCGAGCGCTGCGGCCGAATTTCATTATCACCTCGAAACGCTATGTTGAGATAGCAACATCAAGCGATGTTGATATAGCAACATCAAGCGAAGCGATCACACTTTTCAGGATGTGTCAAGCGAAACCAATAATTTTGGGAGGCAGACTCAAACGAAACGAGCAATGTTTCAAGGATGTCTCAAGCGAAACCAGCATTATGTGAGGATGTCTCAAGGATGTTTCAAGCCAAACCAGCAAGTTTTTTCTTTTTTATTTATATGTTTTATTATCTTCCTTTTTATATATGTATCTGCCCCCGCGCGCGCCTGAACTTGTTTTTATCTCTGGGGTTGATTATCCATGGAAAGAGGAGCACATGAGCTACCCTACATGAGCACTTTAAAAAATCAATTTTCATAAAGCGCCTGTAAATTAACATTGGTAGATTTGGAACTTTCCATTTTTCCGTTATTCTTCTCTTATTCTTCTTCTCTTCTTCTTCTCTTCCTATTATTATTATATGTTCCTCTTCTTCTTGTATATTTCTATGTGTCCTCACGTTCGCCTGAACGTGTTTATCCCTGGGGTTGATTATCCATGGAAAATGAAGCACATGAGCTACCCTACACGAGCACTTAAACAAATCAATTTTTATAAAGCGTTTGTAAATTAAAATTGATAGGTTTGGAACTTTGGATTTTTCCTTTCTTCGTCCTCTTCTTATTATCCTATTATTCTTCTTCTTTCTGAATATTATTCTACTGTATTTTTCTTCTTTTATATTTCTCTCTGTTCCCACGCACGCCTGAACTTTTTTTGTCTCTGGGGTTGATTATCCATGGAAATTGAGGCACGTGAGCTACCCTACACGAGCACTTACAAAACACAATTTTCATAAAGCGCTTGTAATAAAATCTAATAGATTTGAAACTCGAGATTTGTTCTTCGCTTCGTCCTTCTCCTCCTCCGATCATTTCTTTTATTTTCTTCTTTATTATTTTTATTTTTCTTTTTTTATATACAGTTTCCTCCATTCCTCCGCCCGCCTGAACTTTATTATCGCCGCCGTTGATTATCTAGGGACGCCGAGGCGGATGAACTATTCCGAGGATGTCTCAAGCGAAACAAGCATATACTCGAGAATGCCCGAAGCGAAACCAGCATATAGATGTCTGAAGCGAAGCGATGCGTTTCTTAAGAATGTCTCAAGCGAAATACGCAATAGTTTCAGGATGTTTCAGGCGAAATCAGCAATAAGTTGAGGACGTTACAAGCGAAAACCACAATTATTTCGAGGATGTCTCAAGCGAAATAAGCAATAGTTCGACTGTGTCTCAAGCGAAATAAGCAATAGTTTGCGGATGTCTCAAGCGAAACAAGGGATTTGTCGAGGATGTCTCCAGCGAGATAAGCCATTGTTGAGGATATTTCTATGAAAACTAAACGCCAATGATGTCTCAAAACGTGCTCGACTTGGTCTCCTCTTGATCATCTCTTACTTCGAGACTATGCTGAGGTCGGCTGGGCTACTTTTATTATCTCTCCCTGAACCCCGAACTTTATTATCCCCTAGTGTTTATTCGCACGGGCATGAGGTTATATTCTTCGGTCTGTTCAATCGAACGAGAACAATCCCCATCCTATTTCAAGTCGCTCGAATCCTCGCCCTGTCCATGCATCGCAAACTGCGCCGCATGTCCTGCGCCGAGACTTTCGGCGACCGAAATTCCAATGGGGACGTGGTCCAACAACTGTTCCATTTCAAGATCTATGTCAATCGATGGCTGAAAGCCAGGGCGTACCGATACCAAGTCAGATGGTCCCTCGGCCGAAGTTTTGGCTGTGCCACACCTTCCGCCAGATGACTGTGCTCTGGGCCTTGTCGCCGAATTAACCGATGAATCCCCTTCTGTCCAGTCAAACACAATATATGATGCTTGCTTCCTGGGGAGGTTAAGAAGAGTTTGTCGCCTCGTTGGAAAGCCTAGACCTTCGTTGCGCTCGGAAGGGTAGCGATCTTCTGTTCGTCGGAACGCTCCTTCTTGTGATCCCATGCTCTGCGAACCTAACGGCTGTGCCGTCGTTCCGGCTGGTAACCACTCTTTTGCCGGGATCTTCACAATCCCTGCGAAATGTTCTGGTAATGTATCATGGTCAGTGGGCTCCGCCGATGACATGGACAAGAAGGGATAATTCCGTCAAGCATACACGAAGGTAGCACTGAAGGGAGGAGGCCGGTCCGCCGGCCGACGCACGCGCGCGCGCCGCAGGCTCGCTCCTTTTCCGTTTCCCTAGAACCAAAATGGTATAGCTGCGGAAGCAGAAGCAGTCAGTACGTCGGGCAGTGCGCGCAAGGCGAAGGAGCAGACAGGGCGAAAGGATGGTGGTGCAGAGGGGGTGCATTGACTCCGCCGTTCTCTAGCACACTCACTCTGGCAGTCAAGTCGATGAAATCATTATTCAAGTCAGTCACCGTCTTGGATGTGTTGTTGATATTCCCGATGCAGCGGTCATACTTACTTTGGAGGGGGCGAAACCGAAACCGCCAGGGTGGCACGAAAGTCTGCGGTCAGGGCTCGGAAAAGGCGCGCCTCACCAGGGTCGAGGCCCTCGGGAAGATGCGGGCGTCCACACGCGCCTTCTTGGTGCCATCTACGTTTATATCAGCAGCATGACATGAGAAGCGGGAGCTGCACCTGCGGCGGGTGGTGTCGCGGCGGCAGCTGCGGTAGGGAAGCCCGAAGAAGCGGCGGATGGCAGCCCAGCGAACATGAAGGAACCTGTGGGTGCGAATGCCTCAGGGGTGAGGCTGGCCGAACAAAATGCTGGCGGTCAGTGCGGGCGGACGGACTAGAAAGCTTCGGCCAAAATGGCAACGACGACGACGACGACGACGCGAGGTCAAAATGGCGACGACGACGACGGCGACGACGAAAGTCTCGGCAGGGTCCTGCTCCCTGAAGATTCTTGAGCCAACATGGCGACGACGACGACGACGACGACGACGACGAGGCAGGGGGGCACGAGGGCACGGACGGGGAGGCGCCCGTGCCTGCCCCTGCCCCGTCGAGCGGCCTCGAGAGGCCCGTGGCGGCCTGGAGGAGAGCCCGGGATCGAATCGAGAAGTCGATCGGAGGTCGAAATGAATCGGATCAGCGGAAATCGGCAGGCTGGTACGCGTCCAATAAAAACATCGGAGCCCAAATCGGAATCCGAAATCGAATCGAATCGGAATCGGAAGCCATCGAAATCGAATCGAATCGGAGGAATCGAAACGAGCCCTGGGCTTGCCGCTCATCGGGAGGCCTGCTGTGCTCGAGGCCGCCGGAGCCTACACAAAAGCAACAACTGCACAGCACGATGGCGAGGACGGCTTGGCGACTTGGCTCGGGTCGGGTCGACGATAACTCGACCACGACGACGTCTTGACGACGACGGCGACCTGACGACGACGAGGAAGTGAAGGAGAACGCCGATGGGATCCACATAATAAAACTCGGCTACACGCAACGGTGACCCTGGGCAAGATTGACATTTGGCGCGCGGAATTGGGGGGCCGCGACGGGGGCAACATCCAAGCGCAAAAGCTGATACAATCGAATCGAATTCAGCAATGGGGATCCCAGTCAGCCCGCACCAAAAGTCACTCTGGCGAAAGGTCACTCTTGCGCGTAGCCGAAAAAGCCTGCCTCCCTTGGACGTCGCTGAATGGGAGGGCGATACATGCGGGGGGGGGGGAGAAAGGTGCACTTCTCGGGCACTAAAGGTCCCCTTTGGGGCCCTAAAGGGCCCCGTTAGGGGCTCTACAAGAGCACCATTTCTGCAGCCCTCGCTGCCCCATCAGTTATGCCCCCCCCATTGCGCTTTTGTCGCACGGCTGCACACTTGAGTCCCAAGTCCACTCAAGGGGCAAAATGCACCCAAAAGACAAGGCGGCGCCTATGGACCCTCGGAAGCACGGAAACAACAAAAATCCACCATGCTGGCACAGCTAAGATGAGAATAAAACAGAAGAACGAGGAGGGGAAGGAGGAAAAACGGGATAGAGAAGGGTAGAGGACTGCTCCCTCGCCGCCTCCTCCCCCCGTGGAGGCCTCTTAGATGGGGTCCGAGTAGATGGGGTCGGAGGATCTCGCCGCATCGCCGATACATTGGCGATGCATCGCCAATGCATCGGGGATGCATCCACCATGCACCTGGCGACGTCGGCGATACATCCGCGACGTCGGCGTGGAGAAAATGGGCCCCACATCGAACCGCATCGCCGATGCATCGCCGATGCATCGGCGATGCATCTACTCCGACCCCATCCAGGAGGCCTAGACCCCATCTACTCCGGCCCCATCCGGGACCCTCCGACCCCATCTACTCCGACCCCCTCTGGGAGGCCCAGACCCCAATGGCCCAGGGCCGAGGAGGCCTGCAGCCTCTGAAGCTGCGCCTGGCCGCAGCGCCGGGGGGGGGGGCCTCCGGCCCTCGAGCACGCTCCAGGCGCGGCGTGGCCCTGGAGCCCTGGACACGCCGTCGGCGCTTGGTGCCGACAGGGCCGAACATGAACGGTGTTTTTCGTTTTCGTTCTGTGCTCGTGTCTCGAATCCGCCCGCCTTTACCGCAAAAAACGAAGTCGAAACGAGAACGGCCCACGAAATCACCAAACACACCGTTTAGGTCCAGCCCTGGGTACCGACACGAGCGTCGGAGGTGTGAGTGTGTGCCTGTACGTCAGGTTCGTGCCGTGCCGACTTCGGCGTCGGTTTCCGACACCGCGGGGACCGTTCAACCTTGAACGATGGGCCGTTTCCGAAACGTCCAAATCGTTCCACATCGAACGACTCTGGGTCGACCGCGGCGTGCAACGTTGAACGCCGCTGGCGGGGTCGCCGCCGGTCGACACGACACGAACCTACCGTAAGTGTGTGTGTGTGTGTGTGCGTGTGTGTGTGTGTATGTGCGCGTGTGTGTTCGGCGGCCAGCCCCAGGGGGAAGTGAGGCGGCTACGCGCAAGAGTGACCCTGGGTAAGAGTGACCTGTGGTGCGCGGATGAAGGGGGCGCAAGGTGGCCAAATCCAAGCGTGCAAGCAGCCGCCATCGCGCATCGCGCTCAGCGGTCGGGGGGCTCCCGATGAGCCCGCACCAAAGGCCACTCCGGCGAAAGGTCGCACTCACGTCTAGTCGAGTGAGAGGGGGCGGGCCTTCACAGAAGGCTCAGACGTCCCCCGGCCTTCTGAGAAGTGTTCAGGGCTTCCCCCGGAGGCACAGAACACTTCTCAGAAGGCGCGAGCCCAGCTGCCTTTTGAGACGGCCTTCTCCTTCTCATTTCCCCCCCTCGCCCGCCGCCGACCTCCTGCACCTCCTGCGCCTGCGCTGCCCACGCCTGGGTATGCACTTGGTGAGGTCGATACCTTTGGAGCCCCGCCCCATCTTCTGAGGGGCCCGCGGCGCACGCGCTCCAGCCGCTTGGGGACTTCCCGCCTCGTCGCCGCGCGCAAGGCCGCGACCGCCCAAGCATTTGCGCGTCGGCGGCATAAGTCTACCTGCCCCCCGTGCGGTCAGGGTGCCTGTGCGGGACCACCCACGCTTGAGCAGAGACCGACCGTTCCGGCATTTCTCATTTCTATAGGCCCACCATGAAATTTTCTTAGAACCCGAACATGCTCCAAGAACAAAAACAAGGTTCTTAGAACAAGGTTCTGAAAACAAGTCAGCGCCGGCCAGAAGTGGTCTCCGAACAGCTCGTGCGGACCACAGAAGGTTCTTAGAACATCGGCTGGTAGGCCTCTAGGGCACGCCAGGACGCTTCGCCACTGCTTGACATTCGGGCCTCTGGGGCCGGACTCGCCTTTGGGCGCCCTCTCCGCATCGTGGCACCTCTCCGCGGCTCGCCCCGCTCCGCACCGCCACGCGACGGCCACCCACGCCCGGGATCCGAGGGCCGCGCGTCCACGTGGCCTCCTCGCTTGGCAGAGGCGCCGACGTCCTGCCCGGCCTGCGCACGCCACTCTCGCCTCTGGCGGGAGGGGGCGGCTGCCGGCGCCCGCTGCTTCTTCCCGACTGGCCCGGTGAGCCGTGGGTGTCCCCGGTCTGCACTCTGGCGCGTGGGTCTCTGCCTCACGCCCGCGTTCACGCCCGCGTTACCGCCGTCCACGCCTCGTATTTCGTTGGGCCCTCTCCCCAGTCTTCTCGGGCGCCCTCCCGATCCCCCGTCAGCGGGTCACGAGGGGCAGTCCACGCTGCTCGCCCTCGCAGTTGGGCCTGCTGCGCTGCTGCCACTCCGCACCGCCGACCGCCGCCCCGTGCCATTCAGTGGGCTACGGGCCGCGATGGTCGCGCGAGTGAGTCTCCCTTCTGCACTGCTCGGGAGGCACCGCTCACCTGTCTGCATGTCTGTCTTCCACATGCACCCGCTCCGCCGCCCTTCTCTTCTGTCTTCCAGGCGCGTCAGCCACGTCCTGACCCCCCATTTGCAACGCCAGGTGATAGCTGAACTGGGTGCGGCCCGCACTGGTACTCGTTGCGAAGGCAGTCGACCGGCCGCCGACGGAAAAGTGTGCCTGGGGCGCGCCCACACGGGGGGGGGGGGGCAAATGGGGGCGCCTTCGGAACCTTTTCCGAATCCACGCATGGCCTCTCTGAAGACCGGGGGGGTTTTGACACGCCGCGACGCCATCTGAAAAGCCCAGTGGCCTTCTGAGAAGGCCCGCTCCCTCTCCCTCCCCCTGACACCTGATGCCTCATCGAGAGACCTAGCCCCCTCTCACTCAAGACGAAGCCAGGACGAGAACAACATCGGGTGAGGATAAGGCAAGAGTCTCTGAGATCTGGTGGGTCTCGAGGATGTCTCGGGAGCCGCGGCCTCCTCAGAACGTTCCAGAACGCTTTGAGAGCGTTCCGCAACACTCTGGAACGGATTTCTCCTCGTCCTTGGAGAAACGGAAGGGATCCGATACCGCTACCCCACGGCCCTCTCCTGGGGCGCGTTCTGACCAGGATTTCGAGGCGAATCCAGTGGTGGCGACGAGGCCTCCCAAGAGGCTCCAAAAAAGAGAAAAACGAGGGAAGGGTACAGGCTTGGGTACCTTTTCCTCCTCCGAGCCCTGGCCCCGTCCAATCTCTCACTTCCCCCCCCTCGGCACGCCCGCTGGGTGCGCCGTCGTCGCCTCGCCCCCGCCCGGGCTGGAGGGGGCCGGCTCTTCCGAGGGCGCGGCCCCTGCGGACCGGCACGAGGGCGTCGCCCAGAGGGGCCTGGGCCAGCGGGGCGCGGGGGCAGACGGGGAGAGGGCGGGAGGGGGGCAGTCATAGGGGAACGTGTAACATGACAGAAACACTTGCGCAGGCTCGCCGCGCCAGCAGGCACTGTTTGCCGCTCGCTACTGCGGTCACACGGCGGAGGCGAGGAGGCAGGGGGAGGGGGAGAGGGGGGAAGGAGGGAGGATGGAGAGGAAAATAGGGAAACGAAGAATGACATAAACATGAAAACGCGGAGGTCCGCGCGGGTTTCTTGGATCCGCGCTCGACCCCCCTCCCTGGCGCGCGGAGCGTGCCAGGGGCGGCGCCGGAGGCGCCGCCAAGGGCCCCCAGCGCCGATCCGAAAAGTCCGCGCGGACCGAGTTGTATGTTTACGTCGGTGTTCGTTCCCCCCCCCAAAAAAAACAGCCTCGAGCTTATCCCTATCCCATGAATTGGCGAGCAAAAAGCGATGACAATATCAGGGATGTGCCCTCAAAGCTCCGAGAGATCCTCAAGATCGGCATCGAGGTCAAGTGATGCCAAACACTGGATAGGGATATGTTTCAAACTGGTAAGGCAAGGACAAAGAGGGAGGGAGGAGCCCTTTCGCGACATGTCGAGCTGCGATTATGTCGCTCTCGCCGCCCACGCGCGCTCTCGGGGCGCGCGCGGCAGCGCTGCTGGTCGTGTGCGCGCCGTACTCCCGCGCCCACACCAGCGTCACCCGTCAGGGCCGTACAACCACTCGTCGAGTGTTGGCGGTGCCTTGGCGACTCTCATCTTCGCCCCCGCGTCGGGGGGGAACAGGCAGGAGGTTGGCGGGGGAAGGGGGTAGGAGGGGGCAGGGAGGAGAAGAGGAAAGAGGGATGAGGAACGTGTTAGAACGTGTTGGCAAGAACTGCGCGCTGGAAGAGAGAACGACGTATGAAGCGAGTGAGAGATAGATAGAGTGAGAGAATGTGTGTGAGAGGCAGAGATACAGAGTGAGAGCGGGAGAGCGTGAGAGAGAGCGTGAGAGAAAGCTATAGAGTAAAAGAGGGAGGGAGGGAGAGAGAGAGAGAGAGAGGGAGAGAGAACAAACAACAAAGAAAGAGAGAGAGAGAGAGAGAGAGAGAGAACGAGAGGGAGGGAGGGAGAGGCAGGGAGACAGGAGGCGAGACGCAGGCCTGGGTGCCGCGCGTCTGCTGTCACGCAGGGTGCCCGCGACGCGTGGCCCGTCGCCTCCTCCCCCCACCGCCACCAGGCGGGGGGGGGGAGGCCACACCAGGAACGGGGCGGCACCGGTGCCGCAGGTCGGGGGCGCGCAAGCATGGGTTAGCGATCCATGGGTTTGGCGAGCGGTCGCCAAATCCATGGATCGAGCGGTCGCCAAGTCCATGGATCGAGGGAGGTGCCCTCCCCAAAATGCGGCGGGTGCCGCCTGGCTCGGCGGCGGAAATCCGCGATCTCCCATGGAAACGGGACCCGTCGCTAATCCACGCCCCCTTGATCCATGATTGCGAAGAGGGAGGAGGGAGGAGGGAGGGAGGGAGGAAGGGAGGGGGGAGGGAGGATGGAGGAAGAGGGAGGAACAGGGCGGAGGGAGGAAGATTGTTGACGGAGGGAAGAAGAGGGAGGGGGGCTCCGGTTCGAGCGAACCAATGGCGGTTCAAGCTTCGGCCGTGAGGACGTTCGGCGGGGCGCGACGCGCCAAGAGTGGCGCTGCACGATGCCTCCCCGGCACTGGGACTTAGCACGCGCGGCCAGGCTGAGCAGCTTGGCCGCGAGGCGCAGCGTCTGGCCGCCGAGCGGGCAAGCCGGCTCGCTGTCGCGCGTGCCAACGAGGAGGGGTACTTTGCTGTCGTGGACCTCCCCCTCCTCCTCCTCCTCCTCCTCCTCCTCCTCCTCCTCCTCCTTCTGGAGTCGCGCACCTCCACCTCCCCCTCCCCCCCCGGCGCTTCCGAGACACTCCAGGGTGAGTGCAGAAAACGAAAGGCACACAGACCGCCACTCCTTGGACCTCTCCAGGATTTCGAAGCGAATCCAGCGGTGGCGACGAGGGCCTCCCAGGAGGCCGGAAAAAGGGTAAAAAAGGCGAGAAATGGGTACCTCTTCCTCCTCTGAAGGTGGGTGGGGGGGGGGCCGAGCCCCCAAGGGGTGGGGGGGGGGAAGAAGGGTTCGGTGGCAACTCATGGGAACCTCCCATACCATCTTGTCGGCTCTTGCGAATCGACGCCAGTCGACGTTACATCGACGCTAGATCCACGCTCATCGATGCTAGATCGGCACATCTCATCGACTCCCAGACGCTAATCGACGTTAGAGATTGAATGAGGAGGAAAAGGAGGCTGAGGAGGAGGAGGAGGAGGAGGAGGAAGAAAAGGAGGAGGAGGAGGCGGGAAAGGAGGAGGAGGAGGAGGAGGGTCTAGCAGGCCCCCGGGATTCGCTACCGAAAAACGGGGCGAGGCGCTTGCGGCGTGTGCGGTCGACCGCCCAACACTTCCCCTGGGGCTACCGGGAAGGCCCGCGCGGGAGCAGGCCACGTGCGGCGGCGGCGGGCGGGGCGAGGAGGCTCGCGACGCACGCCTCCCACGCCCGCGGCCTGCCCGAGGAGGAACGAAGGAGGCGATGAGGCGGAGCGAGGAGCGGGGAGGAGCGAGGGGCAGCGAGAGGCGAGGAGGGGGAGGAGGTGCGAAGAAGAGGGGATCGAAGCGGAGGGGCGAAGCACAGGAAACGAAAGGGAGGAACAAGGTCGAGGAGAGAAGGACAAAGGATGGATAACGAGAAGGCAGGGGCTCGAGATGAAGAGAAGGAGAAAAAGGAGGGAGGAGGATAATCATCATATGGGGAGGACATGGAGCACAAGCAGGCTCAGGAGAACGGGGTGCGCAGGACGAAGTGTACGAGAAGGAGGAGGAGGGAGAGATACGTATAGAGAGAAAGAGAGAACGACTGATGGAAATAAGAAGAAACAGAGGACGAGGAAACGGAGGAGGAGCAGGATGAGGAGGAAGGACATGATGACATCATATTGATGATGACGATGATGATGCGGATGGTGATGGTGTCAATGCTGATTATGGTGATGGTGAGGATGGTGATGTTTATGATGATGATATTGATACTGATTCTGTTGATAGTGATGAAAATGCTGAGGATGCTGATGATGACGACAAAGAGACTCACGATCATAATGCCGCTGACGACGGTGATGGTGGTGATGGCGATGTCGATGTGGGTCATGACGACGAAGATGATTACGACGCCAACGGCGAGGTCGACGATGATGATGATGATGACGGTTATGCTGACGAGAGAAATGATGATGTTGATGTTTACGCTGCTGCTGATGATGCTGGGGCTACGGATGACGACGATGACCATGACGATGACGATAACGATGGTGATGATGCCTATTGCCTCTTGCCTTTGGCTCTCAGCTCCCGCTACGGCGGCGCACGACCAGCCAAGCATAACCATACGGAACTCAGGTGAACTCCTCATGTCTCGTAGCCTACGTGCTCGAGTTTCCTGCAGAGGCCGCATGCCTCCCGCTCCAGCTCGCGCACCAAGCTGGTGAACTAGTTTCCCACGTCCCCGGTCTCTGTTCTGCAGGCCTGGACCCTGGCGGTCAGAGGCTTGACCATATCCTGCATCGGGATGAAGCCATCCAAAAAGCCCCCCCCCCGCAGCGTCCAAGCGGGACTCGACCTTCGGTACCTCGACGATCTTCTCGACGTACTCTGCCTGCGGCGCCTCCTCGGTCTGCTCGACCTCATCTCGGCCTCTTCGGTCACGACCTTCGGCGCCTCGGCGATCTTCTCGACGCACTCTACCTGCGGCACCTCCACGCCCTTCACGCCCTCATGGGCCACGACCTTCGGCACGTGGACGATCGTCTCGATGTGCCCCACCTGCGGCACCCCCACGACCTTCTCGACCTCTACGGTCACAGCCTTCGACGCCTCGACAATCTTCGCGACGTGCTCTACCCGCGGCGCCTCCAAGACCTTCTCGGCCTCTTCTGTCACGACCTTCGGCATCCTGCTGATCTGCTCGACGTACTCTTCCTGCGGCGCTTCCACGACCTTCACGATCCCGTGGGTCATGTCTTGTGGCACGCAGACGGTCTTCTTGACGGACTCTACCTGCGGCATGATCACGTCCTCGATCCCGGCCACAGCCATCGGCACCTCGACGATCTTCTCGGCGCACTCTGCCTGCGGCACCTCCACGATCTTCCCAGCGCCCTTCTTCTGAATCTTCGGCGCCTTCACGATATTCTCGATTTTCTCGGTCACACCCATGGACATATCGACGATCTTCTCGGCGTACTCAACCTGTGGCATCTCGACGATCTACCCGACGTGCTCAACCTGCGGCATCTTCACGAACTTCTCGACCTCTTCCTTCACGAACTTCGGCACGTGGACGACCGTCTCGATGTACTCCTCCTGCGGCACCTCCACGATCTGCTCGACCTCTCGGGTCACGACCTTCGGCGCCTCGACGACCTTCTCGATGTACTCTGCCTGCGGCACCTTCGCGATCCTTCCCCTCTCCTGGGAGTAACGCTCCAGCTCCTTCAGCTTGAAATCGAGGTGTCGCACGCGCTGTGCGAGCCTGCGGATCACCACATTCTCGCCCGTGTTGTTACCCATGTCTCGCCTGCGAAGGCGGTGGCGCACGCGGCCGGCCCAGGGAGGCGAAGACGTGAACAACGTCCAGCCGCCGAATGAGCCAAAATGGATGGTGATGATGGTGATGCTGATGACGATGATGATGATGATGCTGGGGAAAATGAGGATGCAAGCGATGTTGATGATGCTGATGCTGATGATGATGGCATAACGATGATGGTGATGCCGATGATGGTGATGCTCCTGGCGATGATGATGCTGATGATCATGGTGAGAATGATGATCGCGATGCTGATGGTGGTGACCAACATGAAAAAGGCGATGATTATGCTGATGAAGATGATGCTGTTGTTGCTGATGATACTGAGCAGTCGAATCATGATGATGATGATGCTGATGATGGTGGTGATGACAACTATGATGATACTGACGATTGTGTTGATGATGACAATGATGTCCCATAACCAAGATGAAGAAGACGGTGACTTACGTGAAAGCGAAGAAGAGAACATGCGCCATCTCAATATGAAAAACTGGACCGTGCAGGAGAACTACATATGAGGAGTACGAAGGTAGGCCACATAAGGGCGAAAGGACGGCTGTGGAGGAAGAACAGAGGGAGCAGGAAAGTCTGCAAGATGCCGAGGACGAGGAGACCCAGGAGGAGAAGGGAGAAAGCAGGAAGAGGAGAAGGAGGAGGAGGAGGAGGAAGCTCTGGAGGGGCACAAGCACGAGGAGGAGAGGGAGGAGAAGCGACAGTAAACATCAAGGGCAAAGGCAATATACTCAAACAAGCAGACGAAAAGGGTTTAGGCACACCACAGCTGTGTAGTGTCGGACAAGATGGTGACCTCGGAATCCCCAACGAACTCACGTCCCCATTCGCCCGAGACGTCCTGGTAGAACCACCCGAGTCCCAAAACCGTCCGGAGACACAGAGTCCCCACGGACACGCGATGAGGTCACCACGCCGATTGGGGGCCCACGACAGCAAGCAAAGGAGCACCCCTCGCGAAGCCCCGCCGATGGCCTCCAGGTGGAGCTCGGCCACTGGCTCGACGACGACGTCGACCTGAGCGCGGGCGGCGGCAAGGAGACTGGAGATCCTGGCTTTGCTATTTGTTCACAACGGGCACGTTCGCCCCGCTTCGGGCCCTGGGACCCTCACATATCGATACGGCTCGAAAAATGGTGCAAAAATGCTCGGGGGCGTCCAAGAGGGGGGTGTCCAAGAAGGGGGGGGTGCAAATCATGGCCCGAGGCATGTGCACGGATCAGGGGGGGCCAGGGAACGTATTGAAATAAGGAGAGGTGTCATGAAATCTGGGGAGGTATCGTGGCCCCCGCCATGACATCCACCCCCCCCTAACCCCAAAGGGTTTCCAATAAACCCCCGGGCAATAATTGGAAAATTAATATTTTTGTCCGCCGGCTTATTGACGGATTGGGACCCCGACAATAGTTGGAAATGAATTATTCTCGTCGGCGGACGCATGCGAGGTCAGGAGAAGTGCTCAAAAAAGGAGGACGGAGGGGAAGGAGGAGGGAGGGGAAGGAGGAGGACGAGGAGGAGGGACGAGTTTCTATTCCCCGCCGAGAGCTTAGGGGGGGGCATCATTAAAGACCGTCTGCGGTTAGATCTCACCCCCCTCTTGGCCGCCCCCGAAAGATGGGGTCTGGGGCTCTGGTCGCGATGTTTAGCGATGTTGCCGTGTCTTCGAGGCGTCAGATCCCAGATCCCAGGGAGGAGCGGAAGCGGGCGGGAGGAGTACAGGAACAAAAACGGCATAAACATAAACTTTTGGAGGTCTGCACGGATTTCTTGGATCCGCGCTCCACCCCCCTCCCTGGCGCGCTCCGCGCGCCAGGGGCGGCGCCGGAGGCGCCGCCGGGGGGGCCCAGCGCGGTCCTTGACTTCACTTGACTCTGCTGCTCGGACATGGTATCGCAGTGTTCGATGGTTGTAAGAGCCCCAGCAGAGCGGGCCTTGCAGGCGTAGCGGTCAAAATACCATTCCTCCTCCTCCTCGGGTGCTGGGAGGGAGGATATCCTCCTCATCCCTCTCCCCGGAAGGCGAACGAGAGAGCTTCTTTCCAGGGAACGGGTCTGGACCTCTGGGGATCCACGTGGCGAAAACAACACGACGCCACGTGGCCCAAAAAAATACGACGTGAGAGATCTGGGGAGGATGAGAAGGAGAGGGATGATGATGATGATGATGATGATGATGAGGAGGAGGAGGAGGAGGAGAAGAAGAAGAGGAAGAAGAGGAAGAAGAGGAGGAGGAAGAGGAGGAGGAAGCAAGGGGCGTGCGTAGCGACTCGATGCGAGCGGCGTCGCAGGGGGAGCAGGAGGACGACGAGGAGCAGGTGGAGGATCAGGAGGAGCAGGAGGAGGGGCAGGAGGAGCGGGGAGTGGCGGCAGCAGGGGAGGAGGAGCGGCAGGGGGGCAGGGCAAGGAGGTGCATGGGGGGAGGACGGGAAGAAGGGAGGCGGTGGAGGAGAACTCCCCCTGCACTGCTTCGTCCTCAAGGCCCACATCCTTCCACTGCCCATCTCCATTCCTCTCCTGTTCCCATCCCTTCCTCCACAGCCTCCACTGCCACTGATGAAATCCTGCCGCGCTCGTCCCCCTACCACTCATCCTCGTCCTCCTGGTCTTCCTCCTCCTGTCCCTCTGGCTCCTACCCCTGCTCATACTCGTTCCTCAGGCGTCTCCCCCCTCTCCTCCCAGCAGTCCTCTGACCTCCTCCTCCTCCTCCTCCTCCTCCTGCTGGTCCTCCTCGGGACCTCCCCCTCCTCCCCTCCCCCCTCCCCTCTCCCCCTCTCTCCTGCCCTCCCCCCTCCCCCTCCTCCCGCCCCAAGCCTCTCCTCCTCATCCTCCACCGCCTGGGCTCAGCAGCGTCGTCGTTTCGTCACCCTTCTCCTCGTCGTCTGTGGGAACAGACACGGGTACCGCTACTCCCCGAACCACTGCTGGGGTGCGTTCTGACAAGATTTTCGCGGAGAGCCCAACCGTGGCGGCGAGGAATCACCAGCACGAGTTGTGGCGTTGGTTTGTTCCCTCATACGAGCCTCGTCATCATCTGCGTCCTCCTCGCCGTCGCCGTCGCCGCCGTCGTCGTCGTCGTCGTCATCGTCGATGTCACCGTCGCCGCCGCCCACGCCGCCGAAGTCGTCGTCGTCTGCGTCGTCGTCGTCGACGGCGTCGTGGTCGTCGCCGACGTCGTCGTCGTCGTCGTCGATGTCGCCGTCGCCGCCGCCCACGCCGTCCGCGTCGCCGACGTCGTCGTCGTCGTTGTCCTCGTCGTGGTCAAGTCGCAGTCTTCGTCGCCGTCGCCGAGACGCCGCGCGTCGAGCCTCGGCCGAGACGCCATGGCGGCACAAGTGGGCCGCCGCCCGCCCCGGCCGCAGCGCCGTGGCCACTGCCGCCGCCTCCGCGGCGCCGGACACCTCGGCAATGTCGTCGTGGACGTCGTCGCCGCCGCCGCCGCCGCTCGCCGCTCGCCGCGCTCGCCGCTCGCCGCTCGCCGCCGCCGCCGCTCGCCGCCGCCGTCGCCGCCATCGTCACAGTTGTCGTCGTCGTCATCGTCGTCGTCGTCGTCGCCGCCGCCGACGTCGTTGTCGTCGCCGCCGCCGTCGTCGGTGTCGTTGACGCCGCCTCCGTCGTCGGTGTCGTCGACGCCGTCGTCGTCGTCGTTGTTCGCGTCCGCGTCCGCTTCCTAGTCGGTCGTCGTCCGCGTCGTCATCGCCGTCCACGTCCGCGTCCTCGTTGCCGTCGTGGTCCGTGGTCCGTGGTGTGCCAAGGGGAGCCCTGCGCAACGAGAGGGGAGCAAGGTCGATGCAACACAACTTTGGCCGTCTTGGGGAGTTCGGAGCTTTCCTTTCCCCGAGGCAATGCACGTGGTGCGATCTATCTAGTGCAAGCTATAGTGTGCAATCCAGGTGGTGCAACCTATGTAGTGCAATGTATGTGTGGTGTTAGCTATGTGGTTCAAGATATGTGGAGCAACATATGTGGAGCCAACGTGTTCATCTAGGTGGTGTGAGCAATGTGGTGTAAACTATGTGGCGCAATCTATGTGGTCCAATATATGGGGGGTGAGCTACGTGGTGCAATATATGTGGTGCAACCCACGTGGTGCGATCTATACGGTGCAAGGTATGTGGTGCAGTCTAAGGCGTGGAAGCTATGCATTGTAATGAATATTATGTGGTCTGAGTTATGTGGTGTAAGGTATGTGATGCAACCTACGTGGTATGAGCTATGATCTGTGAGCTATGCGGTGTAAGCTATGGGGCGCGATCTACGTGGTGCGCGGCGGCGAGGCGGCGACGATCGGATATCCCCCCGAGATCCCGCCCAGGGACCGCGTTTGACATCCCGAGTCGTTTTGAATTAAATCCCGTGCCCCAATGAGGGCCCCCGTTGGCCGATAGTGGGCAAACAGACCGCCCGTCCTGATTTCTGTCGCAACGAGAGGAGGTGGAAATGAATCCATGTGTTCGTGTCCGCGACCCTTTCGTCCGATCCGACTCCCCTTCCACCCCAGGCCTAGGGCCTAGGCCGAAGGGGCAACGACAGGGGGGCACTGGTTCGGGAGGGCAACATCGCCCTGGCATCGGGGACACAGCGCCGACAGATCGGCGACGGGCCCCCCGATCGCGAAGCCGCACGTTCCCGGGCGGGGTGGGCCACCGGGCCCCCGTCGGCGATGAGCGGGCGATATGGGGCCCGCGCGTCCCCCCCCCCAAAAGCCCATCCCCCCCCCGCGGGGCTCCCGATGAGCAGGCAGCGCGATGGCGAGGCTGCCGTCGCGCTCTCGCGGCGCGCAGCCCCCGCCCCCCCCCGCCCCGGCGAGGGGCCACTCCTCAGCCCAAGCCGCGAGGTGCGAAGCGCCACTGCCTTCGCGCCGGACCCGATTCCCCCCCGAGATCGGGCAGCATCGAATCGGGAAATCGGATCGGATCGGCACGTGCGTCGGATCTGCCCGCGCCGGCATGGAGTCGCAATCAGACCGGATCGGCTGCGCCAGAGTAACAACAGCGCCGTGCAAGCATCGGGCCGCATCGGAGGAGGGGTGGGAAGATGAGAGAGTGGAGGAGGAGGAGGAGGAGGAGGAGGAGGAGAGGAGGAGGAGGAGGAGGGGGAGGAAGGAGGAGAAAGAGGAGAGGAGGAGGGAGGGCGAGGATGAGGAGAAAGAGGAGTAGGAGAAAGCGGAGGAGAAGGAGAAGGAGAAACAAAAGGAGGAGGAAAAGGAAAAAGAGGAGGAAAAGGAGGAGGGGGTACGCGTCAGGAGGAGGAAAAGGAGGAAAATGAGAAAAAGGAAGAGCAGGAGGAAAAGGAAAAGGAGGAGGAGGAGGAGGAGGAGGAGGAGGGGGTATGTGTTAGGAGGAGGAGGAGGAGGAGGAAGAGCAGGAGGAAGGAGGAGGAGGACAACGAGGAGGCGAAGAGGGAGGGGAAGGAGGAGGACAGGGAGGAGGATGAGGAGAAAACCATTGGCTGCTCAGGCAGCTAGTGGCCAAGTGCGCCGACCTGGCCGGCACAGCGGCAGGTCACCCACGACTGTGGCACCTCTCACTTCCCAACCTCTTCATATCGTACTCCCGTCCTTCGCCCTTTCCCCCTGCCGCGGTGCAATACGGGGGGCTGCCCGCCTCATGGGCGGCCCTCGCTGCGAGCTCGCGAGGTGGCGGCGCTGGGCGCCACCGCAGCCCGGCGCGCCGCACGGCGACGGTTCCTGGCTGCGCCCGATGCGGCGGCGTGGCGCCGCCGCGGCTGGGCCCCTGCCGCCGGCGTGCAGGGCCGCCGTGGTGCCGACTTGACCACGGTGCTGCGCAGGGCCATGCGGGCCCGCGGGGGCGAGCCGCGCATCGTCGTGGATGCCCCACACGTCGACCTCCAGCTGCCGCCGCTCCTCCCCAGGGCGGCTTCCGAGCATCCCGACTGCTGCGGCCACGAACGCCGAGGCGAGGTCGAGGGCCAGGCCGCAGCGGCCGAGCGCTGCGCCGCCGCCACCGGAGCGCCTCTCCGAGAGGGGCGGCGGCCGGGCGCCAGGCCGAGGGGCCAACCCCGCAGCGGCGGCCGTGGGCGAGCGCGGTGGCGCCGAGCCCCAGGCCTCCGCCATCGCCGAGGCGGCGTCTCCCCGCGGCTTCCCGAGCCTGAGCGCCAGGATCGGGGTCGGCCAAGAGGGGGGCGTCGAAGAGGGGGGGCGCAAGTCATGGCCAGCGGCACGCGCGCGGCCCAGGGGGGGGCCAAGGACGTAGTGAAACAAGAAGAGGCGCCGTGAAACCTGGGGGGATATCATTGCCCACGCCATGATACCCACCCCCCTGGTCATCATCCCCCTCTTTGCCGCCCCCGACAGGAGGCCTCGGGCCCAGAAGTTGCAGATGAAGATCGCCACCTCGAACCTAAGGAGGCTTCCTCCGAAGCTACACTTATCTCAAGCATCTCTGCAGCGACATCGACGGAAAAGGCTCTCCACGCCACGTTCGGCCTCTTCTTGGAGATCGTCGGTGCCAGGATCGACGCCGACTTTAATCGGATGCCCCCCGGCGCGGCTTCGTGCACGTCGCAATCGAGGACGCCGCACGGCGAGTCCTGGCGCGCGCCTGCGGCGCAAGCGGCAGGTATATGGGGCACCTCAAGCTGGTCCTCGACACCTGCCCAAAGGGACCCTGGCTGTACGGCCATCACGGTCGTGGACCCCTTGGACCGCACCAGCAGTCCTCGGGAGCGGCCAAGAGGGGGGTGTCCAAGAGGGGGGGGTGCAAATCATGACCGGCGGCATGTGCGCGGCCCAGCGGGGGGGCCAGGGACGTAATGAGATAAGAAGGGGCGCCATGAAATCTGGGGAAATATCATGGCCCACGCCATGATATCCACCCCCCCCAGTCATCACCCCCCTCTTTTCCGCCCCCGAAGTCCCACAGACAGCCTATGACCGTCCCTCCCCTCCCCCACTCCTGAACCTTGCGTCGTATTCCTCCATCTCGGCACCATCAAATGAAGCCCTAAAGGGCACCACTTGCTGCGCGCTGACTTCTGTATCGGAGAAGGTGGCAGTGGGGGTGGGTGGTGGGGAGAAGCTTGCACAGCACTCCGATTTCACATAGTAGGGCACGTTCCACTACTCGCACAGTAACTACTCGCAAATGGCCTGGATCCCGCGCGGGGGATTTACGATTCATTACATCGAGGCACGCATGTGTGTTTCAGACTTTTGCGAGTAGGCACTTTGCGAATAGTGGACCGCGCTCGGTGATCACAGTGTCAACCGAAAAACAATTCTTGTCTGTTTAATTACCGCACACTTCACTCGACAGTGCCATGCGAGCAACGCGGAGGATTGTCCTGCGGCGGACTCGTCACCGGGCACCCCTAGGGAACCAGCCGCATATTTTACCAATCGTGGTGCCCACGAGGAGGGCCCTTGTCCTAGATCATGACAACAAAACGAGCCACTACCACCAAAACTCCATAGAATTCCCTCCCCAAAAGGCCACCCCCAAGCTGCTGGCACACCGTTTCGGGCACCAGCTCGGGGGGGAGCAGGCAGCCCTCCTAGCAAATGGTGGTGATGGTTCTTTCTCCTCCGGTGACAAGAGGAGGTGGTGGGGACCGCCCGGGAGGTTCGGCGGCGGAGGCGGAGGAGTTACTAATGCCTCGACCTTCGATGAGGGCAGCCTGCGATGAGCAGACCACACTGCCCCTCCTCAACACTGCCTGCCTATCGCTCGCCTCCCGCCCTCCCCTTTGCACCGTTACGGCAAGTGCACCTTGGCCATCCCGCACGTGTTGCGCAATTGCACCGCTGGGCCAATGAGTTGTTCATTCTGTGCGTGGTGACTGCAGCGCAATCGGCTGGCAACAAAACGCTACCCACTGGCCTGTGTGCCAACAGCAAGCGAGTATCACAACATCTTGGCCGCACCTGGGATGCACATCCCTAAAGTAACGCCTCCGCCTGTGCCGCGCTGCAGCGTTCATCTCCCATCCAGGGAGGGGCGCAGGACACGGGCTCCCAAGCCCAGCAGGCTTGCTGGTGACGTACATGGACCACCGTTTGCAAAACAGCCGAACTGGGGGGCCGATCTTCGAGTCGGCAGTTCTTGCGATCGAGGGCGGCCAGCCTCGATGTCCTGCATCTGAGGCAGCGCACAAACTGCCAGGGATTCTTGGCTCGTGCTCACCCCCTGGATGATTGGCGAAAGGCACACGGGTCCTGGGACGGTCGCAGCCCAACGGTTGCCGCATTTGTCAGACTAAGGGGGCAGAACGGTCATTCATTGTCCCTGGGGGCGTGGCTGAAGGCGTGGCTGAAGTGGGGATCCGTGGTGAGGATCCTGCTTGTTGCACTGTTGCGTTATGTGTTGTCGCCGTCCCACCCGCGACCCACCTGCACCCGCCTTTTCTCAGCAGCTCCGACGGCTGGTGAGGACACCCCCCCGAGGAGTCACTCCAGCCTCGACAGGCCAGAGTCGAAGGCCGCCCTCCTGTTGACCGCAGAACGCTGCGGCCAGCGCAGGGAGCAGACTTCTCCTCCTCCTCCTCCTCCTCCTCCTCCTCCTCCTCCTCCTCCTCCTCCTCCTCTCACGCCGTCGTCATCCCTCCTCCTTCCGCCTCCAACCTGGCGACAGACCGAAGGCACGGAGGGGGGCGCTTAAGAAAGCTCCCTGATTTGTCGTGACCTCCCCCTCCCTCTTCCTCTCCTCCTCGTCGGTCGTCGTGCCCGCTGCCCTTCCGCTCCTCACCGCCTTCCCCGCTCCTCTTCCTCTGCTGCTTGCCCTCTCGGGTTTTCCCCGACCGTCGTGCTCACTCCTCCCTTGGGGGAGCCCCCCCGGCTAGAGCACCTGATTTTCAAAACCGCCTCCCGCTGTAGAGACTGGGACAAACAACTACGGTATGCGGACATTGCTGACATCAGGAATCAGGGGCCACGAGGTTAGGAGAAGGAGGAGGAGGAGAAGGAGGAGGAGGAGGAGGAGGAGAAGAGGAGGAGGAGGAGGAGGAGGAGGAGGAAGGGGAGGGAGAGAAAGGGGAGGACCATTTCCCCCCCCCCCCGTGCCCGGGCCGGGCCTCCAGCACGCTGGCCTCCGAGCTGCCCCAGGCACCCTTGCGGCCGCCGCAAAGCTCGCTGGGGCCCCTGGCGGGGCGCGCGCGCGCGTGGCCGGACTTCAGAGGCTGCGTCGGGGTGGGCTCTCAGATGCTCCTGCTGGGCACTGGGTTTTGGCGGCTACGGGATCATTCCGACGCAGCCATTCCCCCCCCCAAGGTCGTTCGACCCTGGTCGGGGCTGATCGAGCTAACTTTCTGCAGAAGAGAAAAGAAGGAATGTGACAAGCGACCCCCCATGGGCGGGGTAACCGTGCCCCCCTGCATTGGGGGGGGCGAGGGGAGGCACCCGAAAATATCACCTCGGATATGGGTGGGGAGTACGTAGGGGAGGTGGAAACGCAGGCGGCAATGGCGGTTGGCGGACAGTTGTAGCGACGACGGCTGTCCAAGCTGAGCGTGTGGATGTGGCCACCCTCGCCCAAGACGGGATGGCGCAAGGGCCTTTGTGCCCTGCCACTGGGGGGCCCCACGTCGTGGCCCCCGGCCCAACCGAGGGGATCCTCACCCGCCGGGGAAAGCGAAGAGCTCCCAGGGGGGGGGGCTGCAGGCCAGCTTGGGTCTTCCTCGGGCGTGGAGTGGTTTTCCTCGGCCAGGTTCGGTGTTCCTCGTTTTTTTCCGCGGCTTTCCTTGGTTTTCCTCGGCCAGGTTCGGTTTTCCTAGGTTTTCCTCGGGCGCGCCGTCCTGAGGCCGTGGCCAGTGGTCTGCACACCCCCTCCCGCTGGGCAAGTTGACCACGGCCCCTGCTCCACTGCGAGCCGGACTGCACGGCGGCAAGGGCGAATGTTAGGTCGGGCATGTCGCCCCACAGGCGGATTTTGGGGCGAAAAAAATCAGCCGAACCTGTCGGCGTGTGGAAGACGCATCCCAGTGTCGTCGTCTTGCGTGGATCACCGTCGTCGTCGTCGTCGTCGTCGTCATCGTCGTCGCCCGACTCCTCCTCCTTTTCCTCCTCCTCCTCCTCCTCCTCCTCCTCCTC
>CAUYUJ010000002.1:420638-461743 GCA_963575745.1 Prorocentrum cordatum | reverse complement strand
GCGGGGCCACCCTGGCCGGCGCCAGGGTAGCGGCCTGCGCCGAGTTGCCACTGAGCTCGCGGGCGGCGTGCTGCGCTTGCCGCGGGCTGCCAAGAGGTGAAGAAAAATTGGCTGGTTTGCGGGCTGGTCTGCCAAGGTTGCACAAAGGTGGGCTGGCTTACGGCGCTGCGGCCGAAGCCGCCCAGACCTTCGCCAGGGCGGCCACCGGCAAGATACTCCTCCCTCCCCAGTAACCTGCCCTTTCCGCCCCGCAGGGGTGGTGAAGGTGTAGGTTGCGCGTGCGCGGGCGGGGCGATGGGGGGCGCAGGCGAAACATGAAAAAAGTGGGCAGCCAGTGGGGAGTGGGAGGTTGGACGAAAGCTCTAAATGGCCGACCTGATGGCGGGTCCTTCGTGTCGCATGCCTTCGAGGCCCCACGGCGACAGGGTCACGGTAACACCAAGGAGGCGCTTGAGAGGGCCCCATCAATTGGTGATGACCCTGTTTATTGTGGGCGACAAATCTACCGCGGGCTTAAGGGTCTGATAGTGCCGCAAACTTACACGTGCACGTCAGATGAAGTGTGTCCCGGCCAGAATTGCGTCGGTTGATTCGCATATGCGGGTGAGCAAGCCACAGCGGGTTTCGCAGCCCCAAGTTACCGTGGACCCACTGAATGCCACGGCCTGTTTTACTGTACCCGCTGGGGCGATGTTTCGCGGCACGTCAGATGGTTACTCGGTGGGTAAGAAAGCCACCGCGGGTTTTGGGGCCCTGTCTCCGCGCCTGTTGGCGTGGTCGCAATTGCCGTGACTGGCGCTACTATCGTCTGAGAGAGAAAAAAGTGAGGTACTGTCGCGTGCCGTGTTGGAACATGGTGAGCCAGCTGCTGCTGCCACCGTAAGTGTCGACTAGACTGGCGATCGAGTCACGCTGGCGTCAGTTGTCGTGGAACCCGAGCGAATGCCGAGAGGTGGCCTCTCGAAGGGCGTCTGGGCTCCCTCGCGCGCGTTCGACATGCGTGAGGTGGCCATGGGCCTGGTGGCACTCTGTGGGGTCAGTTTGTAGGGTCCGTGGGCGCGTGGCCCCGTGGTTGGGTCGCGCGGACAAGGGCTGCCCTCGCGCGTGGGAGGCGTCGGCTTGAGGGGCGGATTGGTGGGCACTCGATGCGCAGTCTGCCCAGCGTTGACCTGCTTGGTCCTCGGGCCTAGCCGCCCAGCGTCTGTGGGTTGGGCTGCGATGCCGGGCTGCGGCGCAGGGCGCGCGCCCGTCGGCCCGCGCCCCTCCTCGCAGCGTGGCCTGCGACCACGACAACGACGACCACGGCGAGGGCGACGGCGGCGACAAGGACGAATCACGACGACGACGGCGATGCCGGCGACTGCTCACGACACCACGACCACGACGACCACAGCGAAGCCGACGGCGACCACCGCGATCGCGACGTGTGGGCATGTCTCGGGAGGCCGCGGCCGCCGGCCGCCGCGCCGCCGACGACGCCGCAGCCGGGGCCCGCCGGCGGGCTCCTGCAGCAGCCGTCGCACGGCGGGCACGCCGCCGCGCCCAGCGCGCCGCGCACGCCGCGCGAGCGGTCCAGCAGCCGCAGCGCCTCGCCGAGGAGGTCGGGCGACGCGGGGTACCTCGCCGAGGGGCGCCGCCGCCGCTCGGCGTGGGGACAGCTGGGAGGGCCAGGAGAAGGAGGAGGAGGAGGAGGAGGAGGAGGAACTGGGGGAGGAGGAGGAGGAGGATCGCCCCCCTCCTCCTGCTCTCGTCCGCCTCCTCATGCTCCTTCGTCCTCTCCTCGTCCTCCTCCTCGTCCTCCTCCTCCTCCTCCTCCTCCCCCTCCTCCTCCTTCCCTCCTCCTCCTCGTCATCATCATCGTCATCCTCATCATCTTCATCATCATCATCATCAGCAGCAGCAGCAACCTCATCATCACCATCACCATCACCATCACCATCACCATCACCATCACAGCACCATCACCATCATCATCATCATCAATCATCATAATCAGCACATCATATCATCAGCATCATCATCATCCACCATTCATCATCATCAGCATCATCATACAGTCTATGATCATAATCATCAGAACAGCATCCTCATCATCTCATTCCATCATCATCATCAACCATCCTTATCTCATCATCGTCGTCATCATCAGCATCAGCATCAGCATCATTTAAAACCATCATATCATTATCATCATCATCATAACAATAAATGGTCATCAACATCATCAGCTTCAGCACCGTCATCATCACCCTTCATCATCAAATCATAGTCGTCGTCATCAGTCATCATCGCAGAGCCAGCAGCATCATCAGCATCAGCATCAGCATCAGCATCAGCATCAGCAAAAAATTATCATCATCATCATCATCAGCATCATCAACATCAGATCATCATCATCATCATCATCATCATCATCATCATCATCATCATCATCATCATCATCATCATCATCATCACCACCACCACCACCACCATCATCATCATCATCATCATCATCATCATCATCATCATCATCATCATCATCCCTCCATCTCCTCCTGTCAATCTATTCTACTGCTCCTCCCCTTATGGGGGAGGGGATTATCCTCCTCCTGCTCCTCCTGATCCTCCTCCTCCTCTTCCTCCTCCTCCCAACGCTAACGGTGCGAACTTGATTCCTGCTGCTGCCCCTGGTCAGAGGAAAAGGGGAAGGCCTCCTCCTCCTCCTCCTCCTCCTCCTCCTCCTCCTCCTCCTCCTCCTCCCTCTCGTCCCCCCCCTCTCTTCCTCCCATTGAGGGGCAACGAGCTGGACTCGGCGATACGTCGCCGAGAGATCGGCGTTAGGCCCCCAATAGCGAACCCGCACGTTCCTGGGCGGGGTGGGAGATAGTCAAATTCGGTAGTAAAGATGCGCGGTACAGATGCAAGGGCCTTGGAAGGCCATGCTAGGGGTACCCCGAGGGGCTGGCCAAGGCTAGGACGAAGGGCAAAGGTTAGGTCGGCGTGTCCTCCTACAGGCTGACTTTGGAGGAACAATAAAGCAATCAAACAATAATCAAACATACTCAAACATACTCAAATTATCCAGGCAAAGCAACCTAACAGCGATATGTAGAAGCATATCTGAAAGCATTCCTCTTAATATTCAGATGAAAATCCAGTTGTAGAATTCTGCTGTTCTCGCAGTCGTAGTCGCATTCGCGATGACAGTCGCAGCGGCAACGGCAGTCGCAGTCACAGCCTCAGCCCCAGCCTGCCTCAGCCTCAGCCTCAGCCTGCCTCAGCCTCAGCCTGCCCTCAGCCTCAGCCTCAGCCTGCTCAGCCTCAGCCTCAGCTGCCTTCAGCCTCGGCCTCAGCCTCAGCCTGCCTCAGCCTCAGCCTGCATCTCAGCCTAAGCCTCAGCTGCAGCCTGCCTCAGCATCAGCCTGCTTCAGCCTCAGCCTCAGTCTGCTTCAGCCTCAGCCTCAGTCTGCCTTCAGCCTCGGCCTCAGCCTCAGCCTGCCTCAGCCTCAGCCTGCCTCGGCCGCAGCATCAGCCTGCCTCAGCATTCAAAATGTGGCCCAGGAATGGAGTTCTGGGAACTAGAAGAACACGAAGTGGCCTACAGTTGGCTCCGGGCATTCAAAATCATGCCCAGGAATGGAGTTCTGGGAACTTGAAGAGCACGAAGTGGCCTACAGTTGGCTCCGGGCATCCAAAATGTGGCCCGGGAATGGAGTTCTGGGAAATCGAAGAGCACGAAGTGGCCTACAGTTGGCTCCGGGCATCCAAAATGTGGCCCGGGAATGGAGTTCTGGGAACTCGAAGAGCACGAAGTGGCCTACAGTTGGCTCCGGGCACTCAAAATGTAGCCCGGGAATGGAGTTCTGGGAGGTCGAAGAGCACGAAGTGTGTGACTGTTGACGAAAAACGAGCCCGGCTCTGTTCCCGGTTCTCCAGAATGTGGCCCGGGAATGGAGTTCTGGGAGGTCGAAGAGCACGAAGTGTGTGACTGTTGGCGAAAAGCGAGCCCGGCTCTGTTCCCGGTTCTCCAGAATGTGGCCCGGGAATGGAGTTCTGGGAGGTCGAAGAGCACGAAGTGCGTGACTGTTGGCGAAAAACGATTCCCGGTTCTCCTCCCCGGCACCCGCCCAGACCCCCCTGAGGAGTCATGATGCTCTCTCTTGACACCACTAGAAACCTATCAGCAAAAGCTGTTAGGTAAAAATTGTCCCCATCTTATCTTTCGATCGTTTTTCAAATTTTCCTCCTGTAGAGGGACGCCCCCGATTTCAGGCAAAGGGTGCAAGGGCAAGCCTTGGAACGTCGCTCAGTAAGGACTCTGACTGCATCGGGCCCCCACCGCCGAGGCCTGGGCTGGGGCGATCGGGGGGGGGTCGGTGCATCCCCGTCTGGGCCTGCCCCCCCAGCGCCATCGTCGCCCCGGACCTCGCCCTCCTCTCCCGACGGGGGCACGAGCGCGAGGGCTGTGGGCGGGGGACGGAGGACAAGGAGGAGGAGGAGGAGGAGGAAAAGGAGGAGGAAGAGGAGGCGGAGGAGGAGGAAGGGGAGCCTCTCCCGAAGGGGCACGAGCGCGAGGGAGGGGGGGAAGGGGGATCCCCCAACGGCAATGCATGGGAGCCTCCCATGCCATCCTGTTGGCTCTTGCGGATCGACTCTGCTCGGCGCCAACTCGGCGCTACCGGATCGACTGCCAGACGCTCGTCGACGCGAATGCAATCGATAGACGGAAACTTCGAGGGCAGAATATGAGGCTCCTATGATCTGCTACCGCAGCAACACGCTCTCCCCACACCTTCTCGCGTCTATCCGCCCTCCTCATCCCTGGGGCGGGGCCCGGCGAGACGCCCGTGCCCTCGGCACCAGGTGAAGCCCTCGAGCACGCCGGCCCCCATGGATGCGCAGCCAGACGGAGCCTCGTCCGCCTTCGAGATTGAGGGCCCAGGGACCGAATCAAAAAGCAAGCGCTGCATAAAGAACAACATTCGGAGGTCCGCGTGGATTTCTTAGAGGGCAGAAAATCTACCCTGGTAGTAACCACCCCGACACGCGAAGCCGTTTGGTAAACGCACGCAAAGAAGGAATTAAACAGGGCAGGGCTGTTTAGTCAACGCCCAGGGCCGTTCAGCGTGGTTTTTCCTCCCTTGCTTTCTTGGATCGGCACTGGAACCCCCTCCCTGGCGCGCGGAGCGCGCCAGGGGGCGGCGCCAAAGGCGCCGCCAAGGGGGTCCAGCGCCGATCCAAAACATCCGCGCGGAGCTACGACGAATTGTGTTACGCCGGGTGCTGCCAGAGGTGTCCCTGATCGGAGGTGCCCCCGTCTCTGACCCCTCCCTGGCGCGCGGAGGGCGCCAGGGGCGGGGCCAGAGGCGCCGCCAAGGGGGTCCAGCGCCGAACCAAGAACTCCGCGCGGAGCTACGACAAGTTGTGTCCCTCCGGGTGCTGCCAGAGGTGTCCCCGATCCGAGGTGTCCCCGGCTTCTCGCGCCATTTTGGGACCCCTGCATGGGACCTCTGGGCCTCGTGAGGGGTGCTCTGGAGGCCACCTGGGCCTCTCCGGGAATCCTGGGGACACCTTGGGACGAGGATACCTTTGGCCCCCCCCCCGAGTTCCTGCAGTGGCCCTTCCCCTGCCGAAGCGCCCCAGGGAGCCTCCCCACCGGCCACTATACAGCCGCAACTTCGACCCTCAGCGCCGTGAATTTTGTTACAAAGTCGCGAATGTTTTCGCAACGCCGACCCCCAAATGTCTGGACCCCTTCACCGGGACCGGCTTTTCATCCTGAGTCGTGGTTTGACAGTCCCGAGGCCTGGTGAGGGCTCCCGGAGCCCGAACGTAGCGAAAAACCTCCCGTCGTGATTTTTGTTCGCAGCGCGAAGGGGTCTGGAAAGGGAGCCTCCTGAGCGGCCACCTGCCTGCCAGTCCAGCCCTGCACCCCACCGGCCCCAGGGAAGGAGGGAAAGCCAGACCTCATCGGGGATCCTCTGACCCGGGTCAACCCAAACCCGGGTCAGTCGGGCCTTGCAGAATCCTGAAAGATCCTGCACCCACACCCGGGTCAAGGCGCGGGGTCCTGCAGGATCCTGTGCCCAGACCCCTGTTTGTGCGACCCTGGCCCTGCAGCATCCTGTAAGATCCGGCGCTCTTCTGGCTGACCCCCGCCTGCGTCGACCCCCATCTCTAGAGGCCGCCTAGATGAGGTCGGAGCAGGTGGGGTCGGAGGATCGCGCCGCATCGCTGATACATCGGCGATGCATCGGCGACGTCGGCGTGGAGAAAAGTGGGTCCCACATCGAGCCGCGTCGCCGATGCATCGCCGATGCATCGCCGATGCGTCGCCGATGCATCGGCGATGCGGCACGATCCTGCGACCCCATCTACTCCGACCCCATCTAGGATTAGCGATCCATGGATTTGGCGCGGGTCGCCAAATCCATGGATCGCGGGAGGTGCCCTCCCCAAAATGCGGCCGGTGACGCCTCGCTCGGCGGCCGAAATCAGCGGTTGCCCATGGAAACGGGACCCTTCGCTAATCCACGCCCCCTTAATCCATGTTTGCGATCGCCTGACTCTCGAGCCCCGATCTCACAGCCCCCGCGCCGCTCCACGGGCGCCGCGTGGGGCACGTCACCCGCGGAAAGGGGGGCGCACCCTCCTCCCTCTCCTCCTCCTCCTCCTCCTCCTCCTCCTCTTCCTCCTCCTCCTCCTCCCCCTCCTCCTCCTTCTCCTCCTCCTCCTCCTCCTCCTCCTCTTCCTGCTCCTCCTGCTCCTCCTCCATCCCTTTTCCTTATAAGCAACTTCATCCTGTCGCATCCCGAGGCCAGTTTTTAGAGCGGGCCGGGCGCTTCGCCTGAGACTTATTCACCATGTATGACCCTGAAGCTTGAAACATGACAACAGCTTCACAAATCGAGGGCGGGTGGTTTACAAAATGAGGCTCTCGCCTTAGCGCCTCGCGTCTTCTTGTCAACATTGGCAAGAGTTTCACGGATTGAGGGCGGGTGGTTTTCAAAATGTGGCTTTCGCCTTAGCGCGGCGCACATTGGATTTCAAAAGTTGTAAGGGTTTCACGGATTGAGGACGGTTCCTTGTCAGAATGTGGCTCTCGTCTTAGCGCCGCGAACATTATGTTCAACAAATTGCAAGAATTGCACGGGTTCCCATGATCAGCATGCCAACCATAATGTTTCTGAACGGATTCCGGATTTTGAGGGCGCAACAGTTTCGTTGATTCGCTGTGTTGAAATCTCAGGGGTGGTGTTCGCGATTCAAGATCGTCAAGACGCAACAGTCAGGTTGATCCGTGGCGTTGAAATCCCGAGAGCATTGTTTTAGTATGCTTCAGGGTCTTAAAACGGTTGTCTTCCAACGAGGCAGTTCCCGCAGTGGAAATGAGCCGTGGTGTGGGGCCTATCAAAAGAAAGCTTGGAGGGAAAATGTATTCCGACATCGTTGATGAGTCTCGGGTTTGCACTGGTCCTCTTCCTCCTCCTCCTCCTCCTCCTCCTCCTCCTCCTCTCCTCCTCCTCCTCCTCCTCCTCCTCCTCCTCCTCCTCCTCCTCCTCCTCCTCCTCCTCCTCCTCCTCCTCCTCCTCTCAAGTGCGGCGCAGGTTCGCAGCCATTTCCGTAGTCGATTTGTGCTGGGAGCCCCAGCCTCGTCTCAGCCTCAACGTGGCACTTGGGTGGTACCCGAGCGGCATCCTCGTCTTTGCGACGCTCAACCGGTTGGCGAAGAGGGACGGTTCCAGGGTCAGGCTACGCAGATTTGTATGTTATTCTGGCAGGGTGCTGTCTTGCTGTTTGTGGGCTTCTTCAAGGCGAAAGCGGAGAAGGTAGTTACGTTTGTTCTTATTCCAGCTGTTGTTGGCTCTGGGACTTTCTGGTGGTTGCCTTCCCAGGCGGTCGGCGTGGTAGGGGATGGTTTCCCTTGTGGCACACCGCCTGAGGTTCAGCGGCTTGCTACTCTGGTCAGTGGTGGTGCCCTCCCAGGCGGTCGGCGTGCCAAGGGCTTTTTGTTCCCTAGCGGCACACCGCCTGGGGTTCAGCGGCAAATGCATCGTGGGTTCAATTTCGAGGAACCTGAGGGTGCTGGGTATCGCGTCATCGTCTTTACGGTGCTGGCCTGTTACTCAATGATGGTGAAGAGCGCGGCCATGTCTATCCTTCGGTTTCGTTTTCAATGCCCTCTTCGGCACACGTATTCCCCTGTCAGTGTAGTTCAATGTTCGCTTCAGCTTTGTATGTTGGTGGGAGTGTTGGTGTGACGGCCGCAGCCTTCTGGATTCAGTTCTTGGTGAGACAGGCGGCGTCAACATTGCCTTCGGTCTGCATTGCTTCGCTCTCGGGGGAAACTACCAGACGGCTTGATGATGTACCTGCAATGTGGTGAAATATTGTTCGAGGTTGTCTTTCCCGCAGGCGTCGTCGCTTCAGGTCTCCGTGGTCATCGTCCACTGATCTCGGGGAGGCGAGAGGTTTCGTTTAGGACAACGTCCTGGGACTCTTACTCTTACTCTTACTCCTCCTCCTCCTCCTCTTCCTCCTCCTCCTCCTCCTCCTCCTCTTCCTCCTCCTCCTCCTCCTCCTCCTCCTCCTCCTCCCTCTCCTCCTCCCTCTCCTCCGGTCCTCCACCTCCGCGGCGGCGGCGCCGCCGCCGACAACGCCGACGACGACGCAACCGCTGCCGACGACCGCGATGACGATGACGACGACGACGACGACGGCGGCGGCGGCGACGGCAGCAACGGCGACGGCGGGGATGGCGACGGCGACGGCGACGGCGACTGCGACTGCGACGGCAACGACGACGACATCGACGACGACGACGACGACGGCGACGGCGACGGCGACGACGACGACGGCGACGGCGCGACGACGACGACGACGACGACGGCGACGACGGCGACGACGATGACTGCGGCGGGCGCCAGAGAGGCTGCAGCAGCTGCTCGAGGCCCTGCAGGGGCGGCAGCGCCTCGGCGGAGGCGGCGCGAGGCAGCGGCACGCAAACCGCCCGCTGCCCCGCTGCCCGTCGCCTCGGGCCTCAGCTCTCCCCGCGGCCGGCCTGAGGAGGGAGGAGGCGAGGCGAGGCGAGGCGACTCCCACTCCGCCCAAATGGGCAGCCGCACGGGGGCTGGGGGGTGGCTCCAGGGCGCCGCTCATCCGATCACCGGCGATCGCTTCGTTGCTCTGGTGTATACGTAGCCATATTCCAGCTCTCACACATCTCCGCCACTGCTTATCAAATCTCCTCCACATGTTGTGCGGATGAACTCTAGCATATCGTCGACCCATCAGGTGTTGGTCTATGTGGTAGTCGCTGGCACGTGCACTGGTAGCAAGCATCACAGCGACACCACGAGATAGGGAAGGAGGTTGTCGCTAGCCTCGCTCGACGATGGGGCCATCCGGAGATGTCAGAGCACCCGTGCAACACGCCTACGCCTCGAACCTCGGAGGCAACGGAACAGAGAGCGGCACCTTCCAGCTTCGCTGCTGCGTCTGAGCTGGTCAGTGAATTTGCTGTGTTGCACGTTTGTGCTGCACTCTGTCTTCCGTGGTCGGTTCCCGAGTTGTCCTTTGCACGTTATGCCTGCAGCCCCGACCCTAATCGACGCAGATTGGGGTCACGAAGCAAACCACAATGGGAAGAAAAATCCCCTATGTCCATCAACACCAACAAAAACCTACGGAAAATGCTGGTCGGCCTCCGGGCCCCAGCGGCCCTCCGGACCGTCAAACAACGACCGCAAATGACACGCCAATCCAAGGGGAAAGGGTCGAGACCTCCGCGGGTCCGCATTATCGGGCTTCCGGAGAGGAGGGAGGAGGGGAAGGTGGGAGGAGAGGCGACTGGTCTGAGGACGAGTGATGAAGGAGAGGGAGGAAGAGGAGACCCAAGATGTATCACCGATGCTGCGACACACCCTCCCCTCCCCCAAGTTCCCTCCTCGGAAGTCCCTGCAAGCATTTCTGCGCACTGCGAGAGACGCCCCCTTAAAAGACGACCGCACGGGCTTGCTTTTCAGGCAAGAATCCCACATTGAAAAGGAGATGCCCTGCATCCTTCTAGCCAATTGTACAGTACTTGACAAATCAAAATCATATTCCAAAAACCTTCCCGCAGTAATTCCGTTTTCAAGAGGAACGGCCCATCATCCGCTGTTGGGCAAATTTGCTGCTATGGCCGGTCTAATCTCACCAGCCCTCTGGGTGTAGGTGGTGTAGAGAGCTGTCTCATCCAACCCCATTGTTATCCTTCGCGGAGGAGTTGATCAGTGCTCCCTATTAATACATACACCCCTCCTCAAGGCGACCCGCAGCCAACCAGGAACAAAGAGGACCCCATGATCGCATCCCCCCAGCCACCCTTGTCAAAAAACAATACGAAAAACTCCTGCCCCCAAATTCGATGCATGCGCAACCAACCCGATGCGGGCCCCCCACCATCCCTGTCAACAAAATAATGCAAAGTAAACTTTGGGGCAAAGTCTGGAGTCATGTTCGTGAGGCCCGCAAGCACTTTGTATTGTTCTGTTTTGACAACGACGGCGGGGGTGTCAACATATTGTCCGATATGGGCAGGGCTACCATCCGTGGCAAAAAACAATACAAAATGTACACCGCGGCGAAATCTTGATCACGCGTCCACCCCGCGATCACTGCCAAGTGGTTTTTGACAGGGACGGCGGGGACGGTGGCGCGTGGCCTGCTGCGCAGGCCCACCAAACACAATAATGCGCATTGGTTTCCGACGAAGACGGTGGTGGCCGACATGTTTCCCGATGTGTGCTGTCACGTGCGCAGGCGCACCTGACACACTCTGCACGTGCCCCGAACGTCGCGCACCTGGCGCGGCTCGAGTCTGCGGCGCACCTGGCGGACGCGGAGGCACGAGGCGCATCTGGCGCACCAAACGTGTCTGGCACGCTCGGGCTGCAGTGGTGCCTGGCGCACGTGGCGCGCCCGGCACGCGTGGCGCACCTCGCACCAGCGTCGCGGTCATGGGCTCGGTGTTGGTTGGTTCCCAGTAGCTGCCCACCCAGAGACGACCGATGAACATGCTCGGGCTCGGGTGTTACTCATGTGTTGCGAGGCGGGTGGCAGTGAGCTAGACGGCTTACCATCTAGGTTCTAGGTACGTGTCTTGATCGTTGTTCCCTATTCGTATACACCTGCTCCCCCACCCGGCCGGCGGCGAACCCGGAACCATGCCAACCCCATGGGGCCCCCCCCCACCATCCCTGTAAGCAAAATACACAAAAAGCACTTTGTCTCCACATTTGGAGCATGCGCGGCCAACCCGATGCGCCTCCCCTCCCCCCACCATCCCTGTCAAAAAAACATACAGGGTACACTTTGGGGCAAAGTCTGGAGTCATGTTCGTGGGGCCCGCGAGCACCTTGTTAAGGTTTTGGACAGGGACGGCGGGAGTGTCAGCATATTCCTTGCTGTGCGCAGGGCTACCCTCCTTGACAAAATCAGCATAAAATGCACATCGCGGCGAAATCTGGATCGTGCGCGGCCACCCCGCAATCACTGCCAAGTGGTTTTTGACGGCGGGGGTGGTGGCCCGTCGCCTGCTGTGCGCAGGCCCACTGGACACACCGACGGGCAGTGGCTTTCGACAAAGATGGTGCTGTCACGTGTGCAGGCAGTGCTTCCCGATGTGTGCTGTCACGTGCGCAGGCGCACCTGGCATTCCCTGCACGTGCCCCGAACGTGGCGCAAGCGGTTTTGGGTCGCTGTCCGCCTTTTTCCGGCAAGTCCCCGGAGAGGAGGAGGAGGAGGAGGAGGAGGAGGAGGAGGAGGAGGAGGAGGAGGAGGAGGAGGAGGAGGAGGAGGAGGAGGAGGAGGGAGGAGGGAGTAACTAGTGAGGAGAGGAGAGGAGAGGAGAGGAGAGGAGAGGAGGACGAGGAGGCAGAGAATGAGCGGGCGCTGTCCAGACGCTGAAATGACGAAACGCCTCGTCTCGCAAGGGATTCGCCGCTCCCCGCGTCCCCTTCATGGTTGCTCCCTTGGCGCTGCCGTG
This sequence comes from Prorocentrum cordatum, assembly GCA_963575745.1. Lineage (NCBI taxonomy): Eukaryota > Dinophyceae > Prorocentrales > Prorocentraceae > Prorocentrum > Prorocentrum cordatum. The sequence continues at coordinate 449,733 of CAUYUJ010000002.1, read as the reverse complement.
CGCCCGGGCGCGTTTGGGGGGGCGGGGCAGGGAGGGTTTTCGCTCTTTCTGTCGCGCTCCTTGAGGCAGCAGCTCGTTTGCACGTTAGGCCACGCGCCCATGCGGCTCTTCCCTGCCAGAGTCGAAGCCCCCCCAGGAAGGAGCTTCGCTCTTCCTTTCGCGTCCCTTGTGGTAGCAGCTCGTTTGTACGTTGGGCCACGCGCGCATGCGGCTCTTCCCTGCCAGAGTCGAAGCCCTCCCCCCGCACACCGTGCGCCAGCAACCCGCAGGGCCTGCATGCCGGCGACGCTGGGGTGCGAGAGGGAGGGGGGGAGAGCGGGCAGGAGGGAAAGGAGAGGGGGAGGGCAGGGAGGGAGCCAGGAGGCGCAGAGGGAGGGAAGGGGATCTCTCCCACGCGTGCTCCACCGCCTCCTCTTGCTCCTGACCATGCTCCGCCACACCGTGCTCTTCCCAATCCTCCTCCCACGACGACGGCAACGGCGACGGCGACGACGACGACGACGACGCTGACGCTGCCGCCGCCGACGCTGACGACGCCGCGACGATAACGACGACGACAAGAAGCAACATTAGCGGGGGATCGGCTCGAGCGGGCAAACACTGACGTTGAATCGGCGACAGATTCATCGCCGATAGGTCGGTGATAGGCCCCTAGTCGCGAATATTCGCACGGCCCTGGGCGAGGTGGGCCATCGGGTCCCCCTCGGCGGCGAACGGGCGACTGGGGGTCGACCCTTCCCCCCTGAGCACATCTGGAGGCCTCTCACACGAGCGACGATCCAAAACGGGTCTTACGCGAGATGGCGCGGCGGACTTACGGGGCGGCCTACGCGGGCCGCCAGCGCGACACGCCACATTGGAAGCGAGGGTGCTCACGCGCGACCTTACGCGGGCAGCTCACGCGCCAATGTCGGCGCAGACGGCCCCGTGTGCTGTTGGTCGCTCAGATAGCGTCCGAGCAGATGGGGTTGGAGGATCGCGCCGCATCGCCGATACATCGGCGACGTCGGCGATGCATCGGCGCCGTCGGCGTGGAGAGAATCGGGCTCCACGTCGAGCCGCATCGCCGATGCGTTCGCGACGCGGCGCGATCCTCCTTACAGGCTTGGAGGCGGCGGGAGGGTCTGAGCTGGAGGGGTCCGAGAAAACCGGTCAAAACGGGACGACAAAATGCGATTCCGTTCAAGATTGGCGCGGCCCAGCGGCTCTGTTACCGCGAACCATTGATGCCTATCTTGCGCACCCCCTTGCCGATGCCGAGGCATCGCCAGCTCGATGCCTAGGCATCACCAAGCCGATGCCTAGACATCGGCTACGCCCAGCTACGTTCAGCTACGTCCATGGACGCATCCCTCTGTGCATGCGTAGGCATACCCATGCGGATACCTGTGCATCCGAGGCATCGACACGGCCATGCCTAGGCATGCCACGGTGATGCGTAGGCATTTAGGCTGGGGGGTTCAAGGTGATGGCTGGCAGCAGATCGAGCGGGGCGATCCAAGTTCAAAATCGATCCCTAGACCCCTCCTGGGGTCCATCATGTGCAGTCTTTCACTCCGGATCCGTTGTTGACGGCCCCGGGGCCCGAAAGCGGCTCCCAGAGCCCGCAAGAGGCAACAACAAAAACTTGCCCCAACCCAGAACCTGAACCAGTGCTGGGTCACCAGAGACCCCCATTGACTACACGCAAGAGTGACCCTGGGCAAGAGTGATTTTTGGTGCGCGGCTTTTCCTGGGCTAATCGGGGGACCAAACACAAGCGCGCAAGACGCTACTACCGCATCGCGTACGGCGATCAGGACCCCAACGGGTCCGCACAAAGGGTCACTCTGCGATAGGTCACTCTTGCGTGTAGTCGACCCCGGCTGGCACCAGGCCCAGCTTGTCCCCCCCGGCGTTGCCCTGGAGCTGCGGCGGCTGCGGCGGTGGCAAGCGGCGGCGCCTCGGCCAGCAGATCAAGGTCCACGTCGAGGCCAGCCGCAGCGCAGCCGCTGGGGGCGGGCTCGTGCGGCGGGGCCCAGCGGGCGCCTCTAGGGGGAGGGAGTCCTCCTCCTCCTCCTCCTCCTCCTCCTTCTCCTCCTCCTACTCCTCCTCCTCCTCCTCCTCGTCCTCCTCCTTCTCCCTCCTCCTCCTCCTCCTCCTCCTCCTCCTCCCTCCTCTCGCCTCCCTCTTCCCTTCTCCCCTCTCTGCTCCCTCCTTCTTTCTCCTCCTCCTCCTCCTCCTCCTCCTCCTCCTCCTCATCCTCCTTTCCTCCTCCTCATCCTCCTCCTCCTCCTCCTCATCATCATCACCACCATCACCATCACCATCACCATCACCATCACCGACACCATCACCATCATCACCATCATCATCATCATCATCATCATCATCATCATCATCATCATCATCATCATCATCGTCACCACCACCACCATCATCATCAGTACCATCATCGTCAGCATCAGCATCAGCATCAGCATCCTCCTCCTCATCATCATCGTCATCACCAAAATCAGCAGCAGCAGCATCATCAGCAGCATCATCAGCATCCTTGTCACGATCAAAATCAGCATCATCATCATCATCATCAGCATAATCAGCATCACGATCATCATCATCATCAACATCATCATCGTCGTCGCCATCATTATCATCATAATCATAATCACCACCATCATCAGCATCAGCATCATCTTAACCAGCATCAACATCACCAGCATCATGTTCATCATCAACACCATCATCATCAAAATCACCGTCATAATCATCAACAGCATCATCATCATCATCATCATCATCATCATCATCGTCATCATCACCATCACCATCACCATCACCATCACCCCACCACCACCACCAACACCATCACCATCATCTTCTCCGCTATCATCATTATCACCATCATCGTCACAATCATCAGTGTCAACATCATCATCAGCATCAGCATTGTCGTCGTCGTCGGCGCCATTATCCTCAGCATCATCATCATCATCATCCTCATCACCATTATCATCAGCATCATCCTCATCATCACCATCACCACCACCAGTCAGCAGCAGCAGCATCACCATCAGCAACATCATCAACATCCTCGTCATCGCCGTCGTCGTCGGCGGCGCCATTATCCTCAGCAGCATCATCAGCATCATCAGCATCATCATCAGGAGCATCATCATAATCATCAAAACCCCCTCCACCACCATCATCATCATCATCAGCATCATCATCAGCAGCATCATCATGATCAGCATCATCAACACCATTAGCATCAGCATCATCCTCATCCTCATCAATCGTTAAAAACTCAGATGCGCTCTCTGCGTTGCTTCCCTTTCTCCACGCTTGCGGGGCTTCGTCAGCTCGGGGCAGCGTTTCATCGCTCGGAGTCCCCTCCCCCTCCTCCTCCTCCGCCTCCTCCTCCTCCTCTTCCTCCTCCATCTCCTCCTCCTCCTCCCCTTCCTCCTCCTCCTCCTCCTCCTCCTCCTCCTCCTCCTCCGCCTCCTCGGAGTCCCCGACCTCCTCTCGTGGCGAAAAGACAACGACAAGAAGTTTTGGGGCACTTCTCCGCCCCCCAGGGGCCCCTCGCCCGAGGCCCGAGGGCCGGCGACAAAAACACCACTCGGGAGGAGGAGCTGGTCCCTGGGAGCGGATCTGGACCTCTGGGGATCTTGAAGAGGGGGCAGGGGCGACGGGGGGAGGGAAAGGGAGCATAACACGAAGCCAGGATCGGGACAGATCGGGAATCTCCGAGATCTGGCGGTTCTGACGGATGCCTGGGGCGCGGCGGTCTTCGGGGAGGAGGGGAAGGGGGGGCATAAAACGAAGCCAGGATATCTCTGAGATCCGGCGGTTCTGACGGATGCCTGAGGCGCGGCGGTCTTCGGGGAGGGGTGGGGAGGGGGGAGCATGAAACGAAGTCAGGATCGGGACAGATCGGTAACCTCTGAGATCTGGCGATTCTGACAGATGCTTCTCGGATCCGCGCTGGACCCCCCCTCCTTGGCGCGCGGAGCGCTAGGGGCGGCGCCGGAGACGCCGCCAGGGGGGTCCCAGCGCGGATCCGAGAACTCCGCGCGGACCTCCGAGTTTTTATGTTTGTGTCATTCTTCGTTCCCCTAGGCGCGGGGGCGGCGCGGAGGCGGCGTGCATGTCCCCCTACAGGCGGATTTTGGACGAAAGGGATAAAAGCTTACCCCCAAAAAGTTCAAAACTACTTAAACATGCCCCAAAATCGAAAAATCACACCCTCAAAACATACTTCCAAAACATACCCCAAAACTACTCAAAGCTACGCAACATACCCCACAACAAGAACATCCCCCAAACTACAAAAAAAAACTACTCAAACATACCTGAAAACTACACTAACATACCCTCAAGGAATAAAAGCATACCCCAAAATCGAAAAATCGTCCCCAGACTATGTCTTGATCATTCTTGAACATTCCTCCTGTAGAGGGACGTGCCCGACGGAAGGCGTGACGGCACGGCGGCGCGGCGTCTGCGCGGCTCGGTGGGCGGCTGGGCGGCACCCGCGGCGCGCACGGCGCCCTGCGGCAGCCGCAGCACGGCGGCCAGCTCGGTGGCCGCGCGGGCGCCGCCCAGCTCGGGGAGGCCCGCGGAGGAGCCCGCGCCTGTGCCGGAGCGGCAAACGCACAGTGGAGGCCAGGCCACAAGGAACCTTCGACAAGAAGCCCATCCCAGGACGTCCATTGATTTCTGGTGTGGGAGCGTCACGCTTTCCATCACAAAAGCATCGAAGCCCAGGAAGCCCAGGGCACCCTGGAGGCATGCAGGGGTGTTTCGTGGCATGGGTCCCCACCGTAACCACTGCTACCCGCTCTGAGACCCTGACGCCCCCACGTCTCGAGCCCAGCGTTTGCGCAGAGTTTCGGGCCCTGGGGCCATCACGGATTGAACCGGCTCAGAAAAACGGCGCAGAAAGTTTGAGGCAAGCGTTTTCGCTGAGCTCCAGGCCCCAGGGCCATCACGGATCGAACTGGCTGAACAAATGGCGCATAACCTAGGGCTCCAGTCCTGATCTGCTACGATGTTTCATGAACGCGTTGTTTTATTCTGGGCCCGTAACGTCTGTTACGGGGGAGGGGCGGGGGGGGGGCCGGGGCGGGGTAACGGTAACGATTGGGGTGGGTGCGCGGGGTGGGGGCGGGGGGGGGGGCACGCGTGCAGCGCAGCGCCTGTACACCCGCAGCGCCTGCGTGGACCACAACAGCCGTGTGCAACACAGCGCCTGTGTACACCGCAGTGCCTGCGTGCTCCACAGTTCCTGCGTGTACCAAAAGATGGAGCGCCTGAGCGCCTGCGTCGCAGGGCCCACGTGCACCACAGCGCCTGTGTAGACCACATGGCACGCGCACGCCACAGAAGCCGTGTGCATGACAGAGCCGTTGCCGTTGTTATGTGCCGCCGCAGCCGCGCGCCGGCTTTAGCTTTCGAACGACTCGCGCCGTCTGAGAAACAGACCTCCTTCCAAGAAGCTTTCCCCGCTCCTCCTCCTCCTCCTCCTCCGCCTCCTCCTCCCCCGTCTCCTCCTCCTCCTCCTCCGCCTCCTCCTCCGCCTCCCTCTTCCCCTCCCTCTCCCCCTTCATCTCCCCCGCCCCCTCCCCCGCCTCCTCCGCCTCCTCCGCCTCCTCATCCTACTCATCCTCCTGTTGGCTCCCGTTGGTTCATCTACTACAGTCACCGCTAGTAAAGCCTGCGATGAGACAGGAAAAACAAGGAAGATCAGTCCTGGACGATGCCAAAGAACTCCTCCAGCTCCTCGAACTGCGGGCGCAGCCAGCCAGGCAGCCGAGAGCCGCGGGAGTCCATGGCGAGGTACTCCTCCCACACCTGCTCTCTGCCCATAGGTCGGCCTCGCTTGTCCCGTACCACGGGGTCCTGACGTCCGAGTCCGAGCTAGAATCCGAGGCCATCACAAACTCCAACTCTGCAGCATAAAGTGGCTGGAAGGCGCCCGTCCCGCCTGGGACCGACTCCTCCGTGCCGTCGACGCGCGCGGCAGTGACTACCCCCACCACCGACAGGCTCCGCCTCGATCGTGTCAGAGCTGTCCCGCGGCTCGCAGACATCCGCAGGAAACTCAAGGGCAGGAGGGGCCAAACGATCTGTATCATCCGCTGCCTCCGAACCGGACCGCTCTGATGACGGCTCCTCTTGCACATCAGCAGTAGGTATGTCTCTGGCAAGCTCTCCCTCCGAATCGCACTCTTTGTGTACGCCCGTACCACCAGTGGCCGCCGCGGGCTGCTCGCCGCCACCAGCCATGGGAACGAAACGCTCGGCCTGGGGGTTAAGCATGAATGGGTGGGGAGGTTCCGGAGCAGCGCATCCCAGCCGCCTGCACTCCAGCCTAGGCCCCTTCTGGAAACCTTTCCACCTGCTTGTCTGACGCTGCCGCCACGCTGGCGCCGCCCGCGTCTGCGTGGAGGGCCACGCTGCGCCTCCGCACGTCGGCCAGCAGCGGGACCTCTCCGCGAAGGAGAGACAGGAGATGGGGAACAAGTTACCAGCCTGGAACATATCCTTATCCCTATGTTCGGCATCGCCTCATCCCGATGCCAATCTTAGGGATTCCCTTATTTTTCGAGGGCGAATCCCTAAGATTGTCATCGCCTTTTGGCGTGTCAATCTTAGGGATAGGGATACGTTCGAGGCTGGTAAACAAGGGCGAGGACGCGATCCGCCGGTGCCGAATCGTCGACGATGGCTCCGACACGGTGCACCAGCTGCCCGTGGGCGCCGCGCACCCTCGCCAGCTCCCCTGAGAGTTTGATGACTGCTCTGTCAGCGGAACGGCGAGCCCACTGCCTGGCCGCACGCCGTGCGGCAGGAGTCCGCCGATCTGGGCGATCAACACCATCGCCCTCCCGCACCAGTTGCCCGCGAGCCAAGAGCCCTACTCCCCCAAGTCCCCCACGCACGCCGCGTTGCCCCGTGAAGCTGGGGTCGCAAGGTACGCCCGGGGACAAGGTCCGGGAGCAGGGGGCCAACGGACAGGCCAGAGCCAAATGGCTTGAGCCAAAATGGCTACGGACCCTCCTCCTCCTCCTCCTCCTCCTGCTTCTGCTCCTCCTCCTCCGCCTCCTCTGCGCGTGGCCGATATCAGCGGGGTCGCGTCCCAGGGGCCCAGCCCGCGGGGTGGTGGGCACGGACATGTCGTTCGCTCCCAAGGGGAGGGGGGCGGCGGCCGCGACCGCGACGACGACGACGACGCGACGGCCGCGGCGCGACGACGACAACGACGGCGACGACGGCGGCGACGGCGGCGACGACGACGGCGACGGAAGCGACGACGTCGACGACGGCGGCGACGACGACGACGACGACGACGGCGGCGGCGACGACGACGAGACCACGACGAAGAGAACGGCCAACGCAAAGACCACTATGACGACGACGGTGGCAACGACGGGCTCGGAAGGAGGGAGAAGAAGAGGACGAACACGGCGAGGGCGAAGGAATGAACGAGCAGAGACAAAACACATGAACTATCAGAACACTGATACCTACTTACACCCAGGCAATCGGAGACGTAACGAAGAAGCGAATTAATGCTACGCTACGGATCGTCAGCAGCGAGAGCACGGCGGGGCCCGCGGAATGTGACGATGAAGGGCGGCGAGGAGGAGGAGAGGGGGTCGTCGAGAAAGGAGGATTGGAAGGACGAGCAGCAGAAAGAGGAGGAAGAGGAGGGGGGAATGAGGAGGGAGAAGGGGGAGAAATAATGGTAAAAAAGAAAACCGCGAGGATAACACCATTATCAGTATCACACACATGGTAACACTAAGTACAACCATTTTGATAAGGAGAAGAAGGATAGGACGAATAAGACACACCCGACTAACAGCAACAAGAAAACATATGGATAACACTGAGAAGAAGCAAAATATGCAGAATAATAAGAAGGATAAGACGAATACTAGGGGGACGAGGGGGGTGGGCGACGAAGGCGGAGCACAGGGAGGGGGGAAGGGGCGAAGATAACAGGGTAAGAAGGAGAGGAACAAGGGGGGGATGCGGGGCGCGCCCCCCCCCCCCCCCCCCCCGAAAATCACGCGGCAAGCCAAGCCTTTTTTTCCCTGTCAGGCCGAGCGCCGCGTCACTTGCGCAGGCTCGCCGCGCCAGCAGGCACTGTTTGCCGCTCGCTACTGCGGTCACGCGGCGGAGGCGAGGAGGCAGGGGAAAGAGGGGGAGAGGGGGGAAGTAGGGAGGATGGAGAGGAAAATAGGGAAACGAAGAATGACATAAACATAAGAACTCGGAGGTCCGCGCAGAGTTCTCGGATGGGCGCTGGACACCCTCCCTGGCGCGCTCCGCGCGCCAGGGGCGGCGCCGGAGGCGCCGCCAGCGGGGGTCCCAACGCCGATCCGAGAACTCCGCGCGGACCTCCGAGTTTCTATGTTTATATATGTCATTGGTCGTTCCCCTTAGGGAGGGGGAGACGGGAGGGAATAAGACCGATCACAACCACTTCGGACCGATCATAAACCACTTCGGTCGGATTGCAACCCCTGGATACGGACTGATCGCAACCTGAAGGATTCCTATACAAACCTGTCAGGAGAACTCCGGATTGCAACCGATCCAAGAGCTCCTGCTGAGGCCTCTGAAAGGCTTCTCTGAGGCCTCTGCGAGGCTTCTGAGAGGCCTCTGAAAGGCTTTCGAGAGGCCTCTAAAAGGGCTCTCTGAGGCTTGTGGGAGGCTTCTCTGAGGCCTCTGAAAGGCTTCTGAGAGGCCTCTGCAAGGCTTCTGAGAGGCCTCTGAAAGGCTTCCTCGAGGCCTCTGAAAAGGCTTCTCTGGGGCCTCTGAAAGGCTTCAGGCCGACCAGGACGAAAACACCCTGCGGCCCGATCATGATCGGGGTGCGAGCGCGTCTGGACTCCTGGGCTCCTCGGGCCTCCCAGGGGGGCGCGTCTGGCGCTGCCTGAAGGCGTGAGCAGGGACCGACCGTTCTGGCATCCCTATAGGCCTGCCGCGACATATTCTTGGAACGCGGAGCTGTTGCAAGAACCTACACGATCTTTTTATAACAAAGCGCGGCCGCATCAAACCACAAGGCGGTCTCAGTCAAACTTGCTCCAATAGGAGGAGGAGGTGTGGAACCCTCGAGACTTGCCTCTCCCAGGGCCGCTGGCGAGGGCAGCAGTGCCCGACCTCACGTGCGTGGGAAGCACGCTGCCCTACGTACGCAACGCGGCGGGGGCAGGCCCGGGCGCCGACCCCGCGAGGGCGAGCTTCTCGCCGACGGCCGCTCCGCAGGCGGCCCGAGACCACCTCGACGCCTACCTCGCGGCCCTCCGCCGGCTCCGAGGGCACGGGCTGCGCGCCCAGGACGAGCTCGTCCTGCTCCGCACCTTCGCCAACGGCGCGGCCTTGCACCACGCGCGAGCGCACCTCCTGGACGAGGCATGGTTCCAGGCGTACGACGCGGCGGTTCTCGGCCACGTGCACGAGATCCTGCGGCCGCTCACTGGGCACCAGACTCTGCCAGACGACGCGCGCGACCTGGCCCTCCTGCCCTGCGCTGGCGGCGGGCTCGGGCTGCAGGGCCTCGCGCACCGCCGCCTGCCCGCCTTCGTGGGGGCTTGGCAGGCGTGCCTGGCGGGCGTCTGCAGTGAGCTCGGACTCTCCAGCCTCGAGGCTTTCCAGCTCGCCTGCCCGGCTGCGTGGGGGGCGGCCGAGGGGGCGGGCCGCGCTCTCCAGGTGCGCGGCGCGACCTGGCTGTGCGCCGCCGCGGAGCCGCAGGCGAAAGCACAGCGCGCCCTCGCGGCGCTGTAGCAGCACGCGCGCCGGCAGCGGCTCCTGGGCTCCTTGCCACCAGACCGGGCAGCGCAGCTACGCTCGGCCAGCGGGAAGGGAGCGGGGAGCTGGCTCCAGCCGCCAGCTGCGGAGGACCACGTGCTGGCGGACGCGCACTTCCTCCCAGCCCTCGCGCTGCGCCTCCAGCTGCCGCTGCCAGCGACCGCCAGCGCCACCTGCTGCCGGTGCAGGGAGGACGGCACGCGCTGCGGGGCCGACCTGACGGTGGGGCACTGCCTGGGTTGCCACGTCGGCGGCGGCACGATCCAGCGCCACGACGGCGTCCGGGATTGGCTCGCCCGCTGGCTCGGCGCCCGCGGCGCGACAGGCGTGGCCACGGAGCAATTCGTGCCCGCTTGGGACCGCGCGCGCCCTGACGGCACCGTGGAGGCCGCTCGCCTCGACGTGGCCTTCACAGACCCCACGGTCGGCGTTGCCTACGTCGACGTGGTGGTTACTGACGCCTCTCTCGGCGCGAACGCGCCGGCGGGCCGGGGCCGCGCCGCCCGGGACGGCGCCGCTGCCGCTGCCTGGGAGGAGCGCAAGCACGCGCGCTACCCGGGCCCAGCGCTGACGGCTTTCGCGCTGGAGGCCCTCGGGCGCGCTGGGAAGGAGGCGCAGGCGCTCTTGCGCACCTGGGTGCGCGGAGACGCGGAGGCGCTCGCGGCGGCGCGCCAGAGCCTCGCGGCGACCCTTCAGCGGGGCAACGCCGAGGCGCTCCGCTCCGCATGCTTCGCTGCACGCGGGGCGGTGCGCCGCGGGGCTGGCGGCGGCGAGCCGGCGGCGCGCCGCCCGCGCGCTAGCTAGGCGTGCGCCCGCCGGCCTGCGGCGCCGGCGCGGAGCACGGCGAGGACCCGCTAGGCGGGCCAGGCGGCGGCGGCGCGGGCGGCGCGGGCGGCGCTGGCGCCGGCGGCCGCCGGGGACGCTGCGCGGGGCGGCGACGCTGCCGGCGGAGGAGGGCGCCGGGCGCTTGCGGGAGCTGGCCGGGCTGCTGCGGCGGGGAGCCGGGCGGCGGCGCCGGCGCTGGGCGGCGGCGACTGACTGCGCGCAGGCAGGCGCCGAACTGCCGCCCGAGCTGGAGGGGCAGGGCGGCTATCTGGCCGGGGGCCACGCCTCCCAGACCTTCTGGGCGGTCTGGCACCCGGCCGGGAGGTGTCGAGACGGTGCCCAACCTCTCCGCCGCGTTCGCGGCCACGCACATGGGGGCGGGGCGGGCGGCGGCCTGCGGGAAAGGGCCCGCGCCGCGCGCCGAGCGCCCCGGAGATCCCCCCGGACTCGGGGTCTCCGGGGCCCCGCTGCCAGGAGGAGGAGGAGAAGGAGGAGGAGGAGGAGGAGGAGGGAGGGAGGAGGAGGGAGGAGGAGGAGGAGGAGGGAGGAGGGAGGAAGAGGAGGAGGGAGGGAGGGAGGGAGGGAGGGAGGGAGGGAGGAGGAGGAGGAGGAGGAGGAGGAGGGGGATTCAGGATGAGAGTGTGGTCTCTGGGAATGGGGCAGTGTGCCGCGCCCGCCCAGATCGCAGTCATCTGGGCATTTTTTATCATTCGTCCAACGGCTCCTCGTCCACCTATCCCTCCGAGAAGTCTTTTCATCCTGAGATGTGCTTGTTCCTGGTTGCGTTGCGCTAGAGGGTTCTAATCGTGGTAGCGAAGGGCCCCAATAGTTTCAAAAGGCCCCACACGCCCCACAGGTCGCACATTTCCACAGTTCCCACAGGTCGCAAAAATCCCAAGGAACCCGCCGTTCTGTCTGCCCCGCAGGCCCCGCAGGTCCCACAGGTCCTGCGTGTCGCCGGGCGCCAAAAGGTCTCGCAGGCCGCGCAGGGCGCACACGTCCCCCAGCCATGGTTCCCGCAACCACCACAGGCCCAGACCGCCTGGCGTCGTGAAAACATATGTTTTTGTTTCGGGCTCGGGGGGCCATCGCCGGGCCCAGGGGCCGTCCAAAAATGACTCATTATGCAATGCTGGTCTACTGTAGGTTCATGCGGCGTTGGCGCGCCGGCGACGTTGGCGAAGGCGTTCAAGGCTGCTTTCTGCGACGCGGAAGCACCGAGGGACACGTTGGGCCCGATGTACCCGACGAAATTCAACATTGAACGATCGGGGCCGCGATCGATTCAAGGTTGAACGGTCCACGCGGTGCCAAAAACCTTGCGGGTGCCGACGCCGCACGAACCTACCGTAGGGGAATTCGTCCAGACTTCTGGGGGACGACGTCCTGGAAAAGTCATGACGTTGGGGGTTTGGGCCGCCGCGTCTACCCGCTTTGCCATCCTGTCCTCTTCCGTTTCCCCCCCCTCCTCCTCCTTTTCCTCCTCCTCCTCCTCCTGCTCCTGCTCCTGGTCCTCCTGCTCCTGTCCTGCCTCCCTCCCCTCCTCCTTCTCCCTTCCTCCTCCCCCCTCCTCCTCCTCCTCCTCCTCCTCCTCCTCCTCCTCTCTCCTCCCTCTCCTCCTCCCTCCTCCTCCTCCTCCTCCTCCTCCTCCTCCTCCTCCTCCTCCTCCCCCTCCTGAGATGCAATTCGATTCACGCCAGGCGTTGTCGCACAGTTTCGGTTTCAACCGTATTCGAATCACATAGGAATCGTATACGGATCATGGCCATGATCGAGCTCCAATACATGCGTTTAACTGAAATCATGATCGGCCGTCTGTGATCGGACCGATCAAAACCGTCTTTGTCAGATTCCCATTGGTCGACTTAAGGGAACCCATTGAACCAAGAAGCGCTCTTATGATCTCTTCCTCCATAAAACCTTATTGAAACGACCCAGAAACATCGCAACCACTTCGGACCGATCGCAACTGGTTGCGATCCGTCCGAAGTGGTTTACGATCGGTCCGAAGTGGTTGCGATCGGTCGTGCTCGCAGACGGGGGGGGAAGGAGGGAGGAGGGAGAGGAAAAGGAGGAGGAAGGGGCAGGAGGAGGAGGCTTCCCCCCACAAGAGGAGGAGGGGGAGGAGGAGAACGGAGTGCGATGGATGAGGAGGGAGGGGGAACGGATGAGGACGAGGTGGGGAGGAAGGAAGGTGGGCAGGGTTGGTGGAGGAGTATCGAAGAGGAGGGACGAAGGAGCGAGAAACATGGGGGAAGATGAGGGAACGGACGAGGAGGATGCGAAGAAGAGAGAGGAGGGAGGAGAAGGCAACACGAACGAGCAGCGACCAGAAATGAGCCTGGCGAGGGTCCCAACCCTATGCAGCTGCATGTAGCGCAGGATAAGCACCTCTCTTGTTCTTACTGCGCGCCGCGGGGCAAAATGGACAGGGAGCTGCAACACAAGCGCGAAGAGAACTCCGCAGCACTTCGTGCGGGGCGCGATCCGCGTGGATGGGGGTCTCCTGAATCGGGCCGAACCATCCCCCTCGCGCGAACGCGGCCACTCGTGCCACAATTGGAGCTCCCCGTGACGCGCGATCCGTGCGAGGTGTGCGCCGGCACGGGCAGGGGAGCGGCATGTGAGCGCTGCCCGTGGGGCCGCAGGTGGAGCTCCCTGGAGGGGGTGGCGCGACACCCGCGAGGGGTGCCCAAACGGACGGGGGGCGGCATGCGAACGCTGATCTCGAGGCCGCAAATGAAGCCCCTGCGGGGCACGAGCCGCGAGGGGTGCGTCGAAACGACGACCCCATGGGGCGCAGTCGAATGTGTCGTCCCTGGAGCCGCAGGCGGAGCTCCCCGTGCGGCACGCACCACGCGAGAGGTGCGCCACCCTCGGCGGGGGGGCGGCGCGCGGGCGGCGCTGCCCGTGGGCGTGCCGAGATGGCGTGAGAGCGCGATGTCTCCGAGGCCCCGGTGCGACTCGTGTGACTACAGGGCAGTTATTAATACATGGGATTTTCAAAACTATAGGATGTTTGAGACATGATTAATGTATGAATGAATTGATGCATGAACTCATCGTTGTTTTTAGCACTAAATCCCTGAATTTTAATACATGCTCCGCACGCGGAGCATGTATTAAAAACGGCACTGTATTGTCTCTAGCGCCGTGGGCGGGGCTCCCTGCGGGACACGAGCCGCCGTGCGAGGTGTGCTTCGGCGGGGACAAACCTCCCTTTGGCAACCTCCCTTTCATGAAAACGGCCTAGGACCGAGATCTACGGACCTGGACCCGCAAAAATGACGGTCGCGACGCAATCTCGTGAACCGAAAACGGCCAATTCAATAATCGACGCCAGGGTAGGAGGTCCATCAAACTCCGAGTGCCGAAGCGGGCGGAGGGCTGCACGGGGAAGTTGTCGCTGGGGCTACTTGTGGAGCTTCCTGTGACGGCGCGCGGAACGTGAAGGGAAGATCGACGTCGGCGGGGGCGGCATGCGAACGCTTCCTGCGGGACCGCGTGGGCGGAGCTTCCTGTGGGGCACGACCCGTGCGAGGGGTGTGACAAAATGAACGAGGGGGCGGCATGCGAACGCTGTGGAGCTCCCTATGGGGCACGATCCATGTGAGGAGTGTGCCAAAACGGGCGGGGGGCTTCATGCGAAGGTTGCCGCTTGGGCCGTAAGTGGAGCTCCCGCTGAGGGTGCACGAAACGTGTGAGCGGTGAGACGTCGTGGGCGGGGGGCGGCATGCGAGGGCAGCAAGGGCTCCCGCGCGAAGCCCGAAATGCGAATAACTTCGCGCTCTCGCGCCGCCTTCTAGGGGAGAAGAGGAAGATGAGGAGGAATCGGAGCCGAACCGCGAAGCGCGAAGAACTTCGCGCCCTCGAGGGCACCCTTGACAATGGACACCGTAACGATCCGATCATTGAGTTGAGAATGTGGATTAAAAACATGTCAGAAAATGCGCTGACACTGTCTGAAGACATGATGCTTAGCATGCTCAAGACATGTTTTGAGCATGCTTCAGACATCTGGGACTTACTTGGCAACGTGCGTCCTCTCCACGGATCGTCGTCCACAAGGCGAGCCGAGATGGGTAACCGGGGGCCGCCGGGGAAGCTCCACGCGGCGGCACGGGGAGCGCGCGAGCCGTGTGCTCCGCCAGGAGGGGCCGGGGGGGTGGGGGCGGCAGGGCGAGGCGGGTTGCGGCGCTGCCAGAGCCGAGGAGCCAGCAGCACGGCAGGGTCGGGAGGGAGAGGGAGGAGGGGGACAAAGGAGCCCAGGCCCACAGCGAGCGGGGTGAGGACGCCGAGGAGAAGGAAGGAGGGGGAGCGCGCGGAAAAAGAAGGCAGAAAGAAGAGGGGGGAGGAGAAGGAGTAGGGGGGGGAGGAGGGGGGAGGAGGAAGAGCAGGAGCAAGATGCGCACGAGGAGGAGCACTGTGGGCACGAGGAGCAGGAGGCGAAGCAGGCGAAGGAAGTGCAGGGGCGGGAGGAGCAGGAAGAGCAGGCGGAGGGAGGAGCAGCAAGCGCTCCAGAGGCGCAAGAGGAGGAGCAGGATCAGAAGCGGGGGGAACTGCAAGAAGGACCGCCGGTCGATCACTCCGGCCCCGGGCTCCACTCCTCGAGGGGCGCCGGAGTTTGCCCCGATCCTCACCGCCTCCACCCTGGGCCTGGGACCGGTGGCTGCGCTCGGCTAGGGCGCCAAGAGGGGGGGAAGGAAGCGGGGGCAGGCCTCCCCGGGAGGCGGCGGGGCTTCGAAGAAGTCCTACCCGAAGGGGAGCTCCGGAAGCTTCTCAGAAGGTCTCCTGAGCCTTCTGGGAAGGCCCGTCCCCTCCGTCTCCCCCCCAATTGGCGCGCCGCTGAATGCCCCACCTGGCCTGGCCAGGAAGGCGAACACACCGAGCCTGGGCTCAGAATCTGAAGCAGCAGAATTCCTGACCGTACCGCGGGTTCGCGTCGTGTCGATCCGAGGTTGGTTCCTGGCACCAGCCCAGGAGCATGACGGCGGCGAAGACGAGGGCTGAACGGGAAGGAGGGACAGGAGCAGAAGGAGAAGTGGAGTCCGTGAAGACGAACATCAGGAGGAATCCACAAAGAGGAGGGGCATCCGTGCCCCTCGTCCACGTGTGCCCGTCCTGGTGGCCATCTGCACATCCTGCCACCGAGCCTGCGTTGTTAATGTGAGACTTCGTGAATGCCTGTTCGCATATCTGGGGAACCCTCTGGGCAGCCTGCTGGAAACAAATGTGAAGCCTCTTGGGATGCTTTTCGGGGCCTCTTCGGGATCTCTTGTGGCTCTCTTGGGTCCTCTCGGGGAGGGGGGTCCTTGGGGGCCTGCTGGCGATCTTCGGGGAACGCTCGGAGCCGAGGCCTCGAAATATGGGTTCGCTTCCCCCCCACACGAACCCCCCTTGGGCCTTCTTGGGCGGTTCTGGGTGCCATTTGGGCCGTCTTGGGGCACTCTTGGGCCGTTGTGGGGCCCTCTGAGGGACCCCTTCGGCCGTTGGGGGGCTCTCCTAGGGGGGGCCTCTGGGCCCGTCTTGGACGCTGGGTGCGTGGAAGAACGATTGCGATAGAAATGTGCGCTTTCCCACGGAAGCGGGGCGATTTTGCCTCTTCGAGTTCTTTTGAGGGTCTTCTTGGAGCCGTCTTGGGGCATCCTGGGGGCCTGCTGGCGATCGTGGGTCCTTTTCGGGCGGAGGCCTCGAAGAGTGGGTTACCATTCTCCCTGCGGGGCCCATGATGGGGCTCTGTGGTCCTGGGTGCCTCTTGGGCCGTCCGTTCCCCCCCCCCACGACGCAGGCGTCCCTGGTGGACGAGCGAAGATCAATCCATCATTCCTGCACACTGTACGCGGTTGGCCCCCTGGTTTTCCGCCACGACTAAGTAAAAGACACTAAAGTCAAGCATGTTATCGAAATCGCCATCGCTGAAGTTCTTCAACGGAATGACGGGCGAACCCGTCTCTCGCTGCGAATGTGTATTGCGGGGGTCCCTCTTGGCCTGTCATATTGAGCTGAGCCCGTCTTGGGGCCCTCTTGGGGTCCTCTCCGACCGTGTAGGGATCCCCCGGTGGACCCCTCGGCCCCCCTGGGGACTCTCTTGGGCCGTCTTGGAGCTCTCACGTGCTGCTTGAAGCTCTCGCCAGGCCGTCTTGGGGCCCTCTTGGAAGCCTCTTGGCCTGCCTGGGGCCGATTTGGGGTGCCTTTGAGGCCGTCGTGGCCGCTGCGAGGACTGAAGAAGCGAATGCCCCGAAACTATGCGCTTTTCCAAACAGGAACGCTTGATTTTTGCCCTTGGGGGGCCTTCTTGGCGGCTTCTTGGACTGTCTAGAGGACATCCTTTTAAGCTATTGTTGACCCGTCTGGGGACCCATGCAGGCTGTCCCGGGTCCCTCTTGGCCCGTCATGGGGAGCTGAGCCCGTCTTGGAATCCTCTTGGGACCCTCTCCGACCATGTAGGGATCCTTCGCTGCACCCCCTGGGGACTCTCTTGGGCCGTCTTGGAGCTCTCTTGTCTTGCGCTGCTCGAAGCTCTCTTGAGGCTGTCATGGGGCCCTCTTGGAGGCCTCTTGGGTCGTCCGGGTCCGATGTGGGGAGCCTTGGGGCCGTCGCGGCCGCTGCAAGAATTGCGACGCGATGCGATGCGACCCACATCCCAGCCCCGATGGGGCAGTCCTCTACGAGGGTAGGTGCATGGGACGCGCAGTCCTGTCAACGGGCGCAGAGGAATATACTTGGTACACAATGTGGACAATAGGAGGTAGCGCAGAGAGAGCTGCGCACATACAGGCAGGAAGAGAAGCGCATCGCGACTGCGAAGCCAAAGCAACGGAACGCCCCGCGACTGTGAGGCAGAAAATCACAATGAGACGGAAAAAAGGGGAAGATGCTCAGAGCTGCTCCCTCTTCACAACAGCAGCCGAATGCGGTCTCGAAGCGGACGCGATCGGCTTGTCAACTCTTGTTTGTGCACCCCGTAAGCTGCCCAAGCTTTCCGGATGTCATTGCCGCGTTCGCACTCGAACGGTGTGTCGCATGATACGAGACGCCCCAAATAGTTGATTGATGCTGTCCGTGGGATGATCTTAATCTCCGCGTCATCGAAGTGCACCGCGGCGGCGGCTTGCTTGCCAAACTTGCTCGATTCGGTTGGAATGTCTTTGTTTGCCCGGGTGCAAAGATAAGCCCACTGAAGTCGCGGCTTTCTTGATGCCCGTCAACATCTGCTTGATTTGGCGCAGCGCGTTCGCCGCGGCAAGCGCGTCGTCCGCGGGGCGTAAGTTGGTCAACGTAGCGCCGTCCAAGGGTCCAATCTTAAGCCTCACTTCCTCGTGGACCAAGTCTTTTCGCATGGCCGCAGACAGCGCTTAAGCGCAGCATTGAAAAGCCAAGAAGACAATGGGTCACCCTGCATGGCCCCGCGTTGAACGTGGAATTCTTCGCCGAGGACGCCCGCCCGCACCTGGCAGCGCTGGCCCGCGCACAGAGAGCGCAGAAGCCGAATCTGTTGTTCTGGCAAGTCTTGGCTGCGATGGGCTTCCCAGAGAGAATCGCGCTTAACAGCGTCGAAAGCCTTCCGGAAATCGAGCGCGCAATGCCGGGCGATTTGCAGGAATTCGCGCGCTGTTTCCTGGGCGCGCGGCAAAGTAAACAGGCGACCAACGGTCGAATAACCATTCCTGAAACCAGCTTGGTCGGCCGACTGCTCCTGGCCCAACAACTTCTCCAACCTCTGGCGCGGCAGGCGACCGGATGATCTATATAGCGTCGGCATTGTTGACATGGGCCTGTAGGACTGCAGTTGGGCGGCTGCGCGGGGCCACCATCTTTGAACAACGCTTTCATTGCAGTATTGTTGCAAGTTGAACCGCCAGGCTTGATGATCGCGCTGCGCATGTCTAGAACAGCACGTCGCGCCACTTCGCCCCCCAAATTCAAACATGCCCGCAACTATTCCGGTAGAGTTCGGCGCTTTGCCCGTCTTGCAAAATTTGCAGCTTTTTCGAGCTGATCGCAGGTAAGCTGCGGGGCGCGCGCCGCGGGGTAGTCGTCGACCATTGCTGCTTGATCAAGAACTTCGCGCTCTGCGGCATGAGGGTCGAAATAGAACTCAGAGAGAATGTTTGCGATATCTGTGAGGCATGCGCACTCCACCCCGCTCTCAACCACCATTCTGGCAATCATTCTACGATTGCACCTCGACTCGGCTGTCTCGACGTGCTTCGGCCCAGAAAGAAGAACGCAATATATGCTTGATGTGTGGTCTGCGCGCTTCAGCTGCGATGGTCTTCACTTTGACGCGAATATGTTTGCCGAGCCCCGCGCGCTTGCTGCCATCCTAGTGGCGCGGTGTGCGCCGCGCATGCATCGACCGTCGCAGTTCCGCTTCTTCGCCAGTCAAGTTCGGCGCCGATGCAGGGCCCAGCGAAGACGCTGCGATGCGCGACGCGTTGGCGCGATTCAAAAGCCGACTCAATTTGAGCGCAAACATCGTCAATGCTACGCGGCACCACTGCCGGGGCACCCCTTGAAATGCACATCGCCATGTTGCGCAGAAGCGTCGCTGTAGCAGAAAACCTGTACGTTGTCGTCTCCTCCGCGGCAAGTCCCTCTTGCGCGTTGGCCCCAACGGCGACCCGAAGAAGAAGAAGAACGCGCAGGCAAATGGTCGAGCCCCAGGTCCGCCATGTCAGCGGGCCCCGAGTTTTTCGCGTGCCAGCGCGAACGTTTACAGACAAGACCGCGCGCGATTTGCCGCGGCTGACCGTTGCTGAGGTAGCGGGCGATCTTCCTCAGCGGAGGCTTGGAAAGGAAAATGTTCGCCATGCTGAGATCGCGCAGCGAGCGCCATTCTTTAAGCCGCTGGCCCCGTCAGAACCTCTGCTCCGAATCCACGGCGTCCGATGGCGCCGCTGTTATCGCCTGATATTATGCTTCCATCTTGCGCGTTGCAATCTCGACCTATCAAACGCGTTAGTTCCTTCTTTGTTTCCAGCTTGGCCGTGGAGAGCACTGCGTGCAACTGCTGCGCATCCACGCCCTTGCGCGCGGCATCCGGGAGCTACGCAACTCCGACTCTCTCAAGTCATGCAAATCACATTTGATATATGCATGCGTCACTCTTGCATTCAATGAAGCAGACTCGATAAGTTTGCATGATTTGCCGATGATGATGACAAAGCCCAATTTTCCATCAGGAGCCCCCGCGGATCCTGCGACATGGCCTCGAGTGGTCGGGGAGAGCTCCGCCTTCTGGACTCCCCATGTCTCCGCAAGTAACATGTCACCTCATTTTGTCGATCCCAGCCCGATCATCAACTCCCCGATCCAATCATCGCTGGCAAGACCTCTAGCGGTGAACGCGACGACGTCAAAGCAGCGACGCCCATTGTGCTCAAAAGCTTTGATGTTTGCGCCGGTTGTCGCATCCCCGGAGTTCTCTTTCTGCCCGGTCGCAAACCCTGGAGTATATGATACATTGTCGGTAGTGTGAGAATGCCGTAGAGAATGAATGGGGAAATCGCTGCTAGCATGTTTGTGCAATGCACGCCCCCCCCAGTTTGTTTTGGCCGTTCTAAAAAGGGGCACGCGCGCGTCGTTAGTGATCGCAGTGATCACATCCCACTGTCGCCTGCCTTTCGCCATTCGCCCATATGCTGTTCGACCTCCTGGTGGACATCCTTGCCTTCGTTGTGTGTCAGTATGGCCCCGTCGGTTCCAGCGCCCGCAACAGGTTTTCCACGTAGTTCCACCTTGTTGTTCTCAATCAATTATTATCGCACGCTTGTCAATACCCTTCTGTATCATCTCTTGCTTGATCTGTCCGAAAGTCTTGTCGACGCAGCGCTGCTCAGACGTCGCGTTACTTTTGCGTCAAGACTGACCTGCATCATTCCATTTGCGATTGCTCGTCCGCGTTCTCTTCGTTGCGCCATTATTGCTTGGAGCAGTCTTGACTTGCACGACGCCAACGCGGGCAGGCTGAGTACAAGTGAAAATCTTGAGGGCTTTATTGGAGACGCGCATGGCGCTCGTGATCTCCGCGACCTTCGCGACGACGATGCGCTCTCCTGTTTCCGCCTTCAGGCCGGCCCCCAAAAAAACAAGCGCCTTCGCTCGTCATCATGTTCATCGGCTGCTGGATTATCTACCCGTGGAAAGTCTTTCTTCGCAACTTATTTCATCTTCTCCTGAACTATTGCTACGGCCTATTCCTTCAAGTCCTGCCTGCTGACGTGATCTTCATGGAGCTCAATTTTGAGATACTCCATGCCTGACTCGACCTCATCCGTGCGCTCCTCGACCTCCTTGACTAGTTTCTTTGCTTCTCCCGCCTGCTGCTGCGCCTTCCCCAGGCTCTCCGATATCATTCAGGTCTGTAGAGATGCCTTGGATCTGGCCGGAGAAACGCTTCTCAAAATCCCGGAACCACTGCGGGGGAGAATGCGCAACTAGCACCCCACCACCTGGCCCCATACTTGAATCACTTGCTGAACCGAGTCCACCTCTAATATCCTCCTCTTTGTTCTTCTTCTGTTTTTCCGGCGTGGACCCAGTGTGACCGCCGTGACTTTTACATGTTTGTTTATACTCGTCCGCCATACCTGCCCAAAACGGTGCGACCAGCCTGAGAGAAAGCGGAAGTGTGTGGGAAGGTAACTGGGATGGAAAATTGGATAAGGAAAGTGATCGCCTGATCGCTTGATTTCGGGGATACCATATATATATATATATATATATATATATACATACATACATACATACATACATACATATATATATATGCTTCTCTACACCTGTTTTTGTGCACTCCGCCAGGGAGCTTGTCAGGCCAGGACCTCTGGGGGCTACTCAGGGGTCAACCCAGGAGTTGGGAGAGGTCCCGTCCCGTCAGCGGCAACCAAGGGCCTCCCAACCCGCCTGGCACAGCCGTGGCGCTTAAGCACCCGCGCTGCATCCCAGACGAGCTGACACACTTGCACCGCCGGGAGGTTAACGTCACCAACCCCTGAACCCCCTAGCTCTCGTCCTGGCAATCACTCGCGCGGAGGCAGGCACGGCCACGCGCGAGACGGTAGCTATGCTGCCCCCTGTCTGTGGGTGGGCCAACACAGCTACGGAAGATGGATGAAACTCAACCGTTATCCATCAACGGCGTCGCGCACGCTCAGGTGGACTCCGCATAGGTTTCCTTGGAAGGTTCATATATGCTTCTCTCACCTGTTTTTGTGCACTCCGCCAGGGAGCTTGTCAGGCCAGGACCTCTGGGGGCTACTCAGGGGTCAACCCAGGAGTTGGGAGAGGTCCCGTCCCGTCAGCGGCAACCAAGGGCCTCCCAACCCGCCTGGCACAGCCGTGGCGCTTAAGCACCCGCGCTGCATCCCAGACGAGCTGACACACTTGCACCGCCGGGAGGTTAACGTCACCAACCCCTGAACCCCCTAGCTCTCTCCACGGTCCCTACCCTGGCAATAGCCGCTCCCTCTTGCTCTTACCTATTCCCTCCACCCTGCTTTAATGAAATGAGGGAGGAAAGGTGGAGGATGGGCGGGACAGACAGACAGGCAGTACAAAGCAAGAACAGTTCATCTCGCTTCTGCTCGCAGTCGGGACGCGAGCAGGCCGCAGCGCCTCCGCTGCGTGGGCGAGAGATTTAATTGAGTGGCCTCGGCGACGGCATCCTGGACATACAAGCGGGCCGTGCGCGCCGAGGCCCACCTGCCTCGGAGCAGCGTCTGCTCCATGGAGCCGTGGCTGCGGAAGTCGGCGGACGCGCCGCCCCGACGCCAGCTGTAGAGGGTGAGCTTCGCATCTTGCAGCTCCAGCAGCTCACGCACGCGGCCAAAGGTGCTCATGAAACTGCTTGGCTCCATCCCGAGGCACAAGTCCTGCTTGTGCGCCTGAGCCTTTGCCCTGGCGAGGAGGGCGACCGCTACGCCGCTCCGCACGAGCACGAACTCTCGGGCACCAGTCTGATGCTGGCTCTTGGTGTTGCGCAGCTGCAGCACGGCCATTTGGCGGAGTGGATACAGCTGCACGTCGGACCACACGAGCGAGGTCATCTCACCCGTCCGGAGGAAAGCGTCGTAGCCTGCTGCCAGCACCGCCGCAGCGCCGAGCTGGCCCACGGCCGCAAATGCCCCTGCGAACGCTGCCGCAATCAGCGGCCCGATCGGCAGCGCCCGCCCAGCTGGCTCCAGGCGTTGCCACGTCTTGGCCAAGCGCCAGCTGTCCCGCAGGTGCCCTCGCACGGGCGGGAATGCGTGCGTGATGCCTGCGATTGCATTATTAATCTCAAATAAAGATCCTCCGCTCAGCCAACGGCTCTCGATGAAGGCGGCCACGCCAGCGTCGACCTGAGCGGGCGTCTGCGGCTGCCGGTGCTCCTGGATCCAGAAATCAACGACATCATCGACCGCCGCACGGTACCGCTGCAGGGTGAGCGGCGTGACCATCGCCTCCCTCAGCGGTTGGGACCTCGCTGCAGCTCGTCGCGCCATCGCCTGGGCCGTGACCCGGCTCACCTTTGCTGCTGCTTGCGCTGCACGCTTGCCGGGGGCGGCCCTCCTGGCCCTCGCCGGCGGCAGCACTGGGAGCGTGGCAGCGGCGGCCGAAGCTCCAGCGGGACGGCGTGTC
This sequence comes from Prorocentrum cordatum, assembly GCA_963575745.1. Taxonomy (NCBI): domain Eukaryota; class Dinophyceae; order Prorocentrales; family Prorocentraceae; genus Prorocentrum; species Prorocentrum cordatum. The sequence continues at coordinate 426,477 of CAUYUJ010000002.1, read as the reverse complement.
GGCGGGCATGTCGTCGGTGTCGCAGTAGCCGTACAGCGGGTACCCTGCCGTCGCGAGGAGCAGGGAGTTGAGCCGGCGGAGCGCTGGCTGCAAAGCCCTCGCGCTCGATCTGCCCTTGGTGCTGACTGCCGCGATCGCTTGGGCATCCAGAATGTGCAGGTAGCGGCAGCGGTGGTTCTCAACTGCCCGGCACCTCCAGCGCGCTCCAGCCACCGCAGCCTCCAGCTCCAGCGCCGAGATGTGCCCAGGCCGCTGCCAGCGAAAGCCTTTGGCGATCCGCCAGGCCCAGAGGTGCGTACGGAGTGCTGCCCGCGGCCACGCGCGGGCGCGGTAGGGCGCCCCGGTGTCAAGCCGGACGTCCGTGCCCCCGCGGTCCGCGACCCGCAGGAACTCTACGATCAGGCTGCGTTCCAACTGCGGGTCGTGATGTCCCGGCTGCTGGAAGTCGGGGACCACGTTCCAGTTCGCCTCGCACGTGCCCACAGCGAGGCAGCTGCTGCCTGGGATGGCGGCCGCTAGCGCCCCCACTTGAGCGAGCCACGAGCCGAGAAGATACATGACAGCCTGGACGCAGAACGTATTCCCGATCAGGGACTCAATGACGCTGTCTCGCTCGGCGGCGGGGGCACTATCTTTTACAGCGGCCTGGAAATAGAGACGGTCGAACCCCATCAGAGCAGCACGCTCCTCAGGCACGGGCAGCCGGCCCCGCTCACGCCTCGCGTCCCAGATGAGGCTGCCGTCCTCGTAGTTGTTGACCTGGTAGCGGTAGCTGTCGGCAGCCCAGCGCTCCGCGGCCAGCACCGAGGCGCGGTCGAGGCCCACGGGCCGGAACGGCGGGTGGCGTCGCGGGATTGGCCTCGTGAAGCAAGGGAGGTCTGCCTCAGGGTCCAGCGTCGACCAGCCCTCCAGGAGCGAGGCACTCAGTGGGAGCCTCTCCACCGCAAGCGAGACCTTGAAGTACGCGGCTTCTCCCACACCCTTGGTCTCGACGGTGGCGTCGGACGCCAAGAACGCCGTGACCGGCCACGAGCACCAGTGCAGGCGGGGCCGCCTGACGTGAGTGAGACACCTGGCATCGAGGAACACGGGCGTGACTCCAAGCGCCCTGGTGAACTTTGCCCTCGACTCTAGGGTCATGCTGAACACGTTCTCGACGAACCACATGGTGCGCTTGGGAAAGGCAGCCTCCGCTGCCTGGATCAGCTCGGGGACCCGGAAGAAGAGCCTCGACCTCGACCCCTCTAGGCCGGTCCCCACGACATTGATGCTCGCAAGGTCTTGGCACGGGCTCCCCGCGGTCAAGACGACCCAGTCGGCGTCCCGCGCGTAGCCCTTCAGCATCTCAGTAAACCGCGCCGCGTCGACGGCCTCGATGTTGCCAAGCTCAATCACGCCCGCCCAGCGGCGACGCACCAGTCGCCGGGCAGCGGGCTCGACCTCGCAGCTGACGTGGGCCATCACGTCGATCGGGAGTCTGGAGGCCGCCACCGCGGCCCCAGCAGCGCCAGCGAAGAGCTCGATGAGAACTATGCGAGGGCGCCACCGCACACCACGCACAGGAGCCGCAACTGCACCAGGCCGCAAAGTCACTGCTGATGCTCCCCCTCTCGCGCAGGCAACGCCCTGCGCCGAGAGCCCGGCCGTGTGGCAGATGCCCCCGGCGCGCTCGCTGGCATCGGTCGCAATGACACAAGTGTCGATCCTTGCGCGCAGGTCGGTGTATGCCAGCGGCAGCGCCATCGCGAAGCCCAAGAGCTCGTCGCACATGCCAAGGGGAACAGCCTGCGGGCGCGTCCAGCGCCCAGCAGCCCACACGCTGTTGAGGAACCCCATGAAAGGCCTCCTGAACTCCGCTGCCCTGACGCACCTGCCTAGGATCATGAGCATGCCCTGCGACGAGAGGCCCTGTCTGCCCATGCCCCACAGGATGAACGCCAGCAGCTGGTGAAGCTTCTCGGTCGTGACCCCGACCCGGCCGACGGCCCCGTCAAGACCCGCGCCCATCCGCTCCAGGACCAGCGCGCGGTGCTTGGCCTTGCCGGGGGCGACGCTGATCCCCGAGCGGCCGTAGGCGGCCCTCTGCTCCTCCTGCGCGCAGCTCATCGTGCCGAGGAGCTCCGCGACCATCGCGTTGGGCACCACCTCGCCATGGTCCCAGTCGTCGATGTAGTACTGGATCCACTGCTGCTCGAGCTCCTTCGACTTGAACGGAAGTGGCCGGTCCTTGCGCCACTCGAGCTCCGCGGACCCCGCAGCGAGGGGGCGAGAGCCGAACCCGAGGCGCCTGTGGCAGTGCTGAAACACCGTGACCGCGTTGATCCAGCCCATCGGGATGACGCGCAGCGCGAGGTGTGTCTTCCCAGGACCCGGCACGCCGATGAGCTCGTTCGGGATCGCCTCCGCGAGGGTCATGTACGGCTGCCAAGCCTCGGGCAGCTCGTAGCAGTAGAAAGCGGAGGCTTGGTCATCTGACGACCAAAGCAGCATGTGGCCCTCTGGGAGCGGGATGGCGACCCACGAGGGCGACGCGCTAAGGGTCCCGATGTCGTCCCTCATGATGCGCTGGTAGCTGTTGGCCGGGACCATGTTGATGATCAGGCGCTGGGCGCACGCCTGGCCAGGTGACGGCGTGCCACCCTTGGCGACACCAAACGCCCCGGCGAGCACCTTGGTGGGGGGGGGTTACCCGAAACCTTGAAGAGATTCGGATTAGGTCGAGACTGGCGGTATCGGCGCAGGCGACAGGCAGCAGCCATGATCCCCAGCTCACGACGAGCTTGGACCGCGATACTGTAAAACCAACAACCACTGACCACTCCCTAGCTTGGACGTGCCTGATCGCCGCCCGCGTGAACCTCGTACTGCAGCATGCAAAGGAGGCAGAGGCCACCACTCATCACGATGTAGCAAAGAGAGGCCAAAGCAAGCGAGGTGGTCGCAATCCCAAAAAAAAAAAAAAAACCAAAAAAACCAAAAAACAAAAAATTCCACCCGCCCACCTGAGCATCCGCGATGTCGAGCGCCTTGACAGAGGCGGCGACGCCCCGCGCGGGGAGGCCTGGCATGATCCCCGCAAGCGAGAGTGGCAGGGCGCGGGACGTCTCCTCGCCCCCGTAGGAGACGGTCCTCGACGCGATGACCTGGTCCCAGTCCGGGAGCTCGAAAGATGTGGCGGCATCCTGAACGAAATACTCACAGGCCTCCTGCACAATGCCGAGCGCACTGATCTGACTTGCCGTGGGCCGCCTCGCGGCGACGGTTGGACAACGCATGTGCCCCGTGTACTGGTAGTTCAGGCTGAAGACCACGAGCTGGGCCCACCCCTGCGCCGTGGCGGCGTCCACCTCGCAGGTCTCCGGCAGCTGCTGGTGTAGGTACCAGGCGGCACGGTACCTCTCGAAGAGCGGGGCGTCGGGCAGCGGTAACGGCAACACCTCGCGCAGCCGCGCGAAGCTGGCCGCGGGGTCTGGCGAAGTGCACATCTTACGAACGTACCGCCCGATCGCCCCTGGCGAACCGTGCACCGCCTCGTGGACCGCGAGGGCGAGCCTGAACTTGGAGCTGACGCCCGTGCCCACCTCGGCTAGCATCTGGCGCCACCGCCGAGCCTGCGAGCTGCCGCGAAGCTGCCGCTCAGGCGGGCGGAGGGCAGGCAGGGGCGTGCTCGGGGCCGCGGCCTTAGCCGCGTCGGCCCTCACGCCCGAACCCCATCAGCAAGTGCCAGGCCGTCAGCGAGCAGGCGCTCCGTGCCGCGGCTCTTTTCCCTCCCCGTCTTGCCTTTTGCCACTCGGCACTAGGCCTAGCCAGTAATCGGCCTCCCTCCCGAATGCTCGCCGTTCCATTCAGCCTGGTTCTCGCCCTCCGCCTCTCGGGTGGCCGCCTTGGTGTGTGCTAGCGCCTAGCTCCGGCCTGCAGCCTTGCGTCCGCGTCTGGTGGCACTGCCGTGGCGGCGGCGCTACTCGCAGGTCTCCAGGTAGTCCGACGCCAGTGGGTCGCTCAGGAAGCTGGAGTAACCAGCGTGTGACTGCGCTGGTCCTTAACGCTCCCGGCTCAGCTGGGCTTCTTCCTTCCTCCCCCTCCCGGCGGGGGGAACTGCGGGACCGTCGCCTGGAACTCGTCCGGCAAGGATCCTCATCGCCTCGGGCGATCCCGAGACTGGCGTCCCGGGAGCAGGGGGCGGGGGGCGCGCCTCCGCGCGCCCAAGGCCTGCAGGTGCCGTCCCCCCCTGCAACGGAGACGGCTCCCGGCCAGACCCCTAGCCCGGCCTGCGGTCTGCAAGTCGCTGGCGGAGTTCGGCGACCTTCAGCTCTCGGGCCTCGACCTTCTCGGCAGCGTTCTCCTCGTCCAGAGAGGCGCCTGATGGAAGCTGTTCCTGTGCGACCAGCGTGAGCCACCGTGCCGACCGCCAGTTCCCGTCGCGGATGGCCATCGTCCGCGCCTTGAACTCCTGCATGAGCAGATCCGCAGTCTCGACGACCTCTCCGCGCAGGATGCCGTCGAGCGCCAGTCCCAGCGCGCGGAGGACCCGCACCTCGTCCGTCCCCAGCGTCCGCGGCGGGTGAGCAACGAAGAACACCGTGTTCAAGAACTGCGTGACACACGGGGCCAGAGGGTCGGCCTCGCCTGCGGACAACTGCTGGGCGAACTGGCTGCGCAGGTGGCCGAGCCCGTTCTCGAGGAGAGCGCCGGGCCGCTGCCGAGCGATCCTGCGGAACAAGTCCCGCTTGATGCCCACGCCCTGGTAGCGGTCGCGGCCCCCAAGGCGCTCCGTGTCGCTCTCCGCGCCGTCCTCCGCGTCGTCGTCGTCGCGGCCCAGGAGCGCCGCGGTCAAGGCTGATGCCAGCCTGGACCTCGACCCAGCGGCGCCTGGGCGCGCAGGGGCAGCAGCGGCAGCTCGGCCGGCCACCACCTGCGCCAGGCGCTCGCCTACCGCACCTGCTGGGCGCGCAGCGTTCTTGGGCGTGCCCTGCCTCGGCACACCACGAGCTGCCCTGCCCCCGAGCCGCGCCAGCCGCGCCTCGAGCTCTGGGTCCTCGGCAGTCTCCTCGAGCCCTGCAATCTCCTGGTCGAGAGGGCTCGCCTCTCCTGGTCCGCCTGGGGTCGGGGTGCCCTCCACCTCGTGGGCCCGCTTGCGCGGCGGCCCTCGAGGCTCCTCCTCGTCCTCGTTGCCCCCATCCCCGAGCGGCCAGCCGCCGAGCTCTCCAGGCAATGGCTCGGCCGCGGGCGCATCGGTCATCACAAGCGCTCCAGGATCCGCGGCCGGGCAGATGAGTTTCGCCTGCTCGCGGGCCACGTCGCGGGGGTCCACCACCTGCCACACGTCCAAGTGCTCGACCACTGCGCCCACAGGCGCGACCGCCCCGCACTCGTCGGCGCTGCACTTGCAGAGGTGGAAGACCGTGGCCAGGGACCGCGCGCCCCGCTGCCCGCAGGAGGCTGCATACCCCGAGTAGTACGGGTCGCTGGCGCCCACATGCCGGCCCTTGAAGTACCGGCCGAATGCGTCTGCCTGGTAGGCGACCTCCACCTCGAGCATCTCGACGCCCTGTGGCGCCCCGTAGTCGTCCTTGACCCGCGCCAGGACCCGAGCTCCAGCCGCCAGCGGCAGCCCCGGCACCAGCTCGCCGTTCAGCGCTGCGTCGAGCCAGGCCCCCCGCGGGAAGGGCCACCCGACCGCTGCCGGGGCTGCCCGCTCCATCGGGCTCCTCGCCAGCAGCTCCGCGGGAGAGGGGCGACCCGCGCCCGGGATCCTCGTCTCCCAGCCAGGTCTTCGCTCCCCTCAACCCAGTAAGGCTGCCAGCGAGGCTGATCAGAATCAGTCGGCCGAGCGTGGCCC
>CAUYUJ010000002.1:355495-420538 GCA_963575745.1 Prorocentrum cordatum | reverse complement strand
ACCATCACCGCCCTTGGTGTCGACCACAACGCCGCAGTCATAGCACTGCAGGAGACCCGACATGCCAAGCCGACTAGACAAGCCATCGCTACCAGCGCCGCCAATCCACTCCACGGAGGATACCACGCCAGTCTTGACCTGACCTAGATCTGGCGCGAGCCCAGCGCAGAGCTGCCCACGGCGGCACAGACCACACCGTTGTGGGCAACACTGGCGCCTCGGGAGGGGTCGCCATCCTCTCTAAGGATGCCATTGTCGACTCCACTGTCGACGACAATGCGCCCTGTATCGTCGCCCTCAAGGCCAAGAAAAGATGGCACGAGGTCTTTCTCCCGCTCTGCACTCACCACCGCCGCAGGCGGCGACGAAACAACCATGGGCCCGCGGGGATCTACATAGCGAGCCTCTACGGGATTGCTGGAGGAGACAGCACAGCTCTTTTTCGGCTCGCTGACTGCGCCGCCGCTAGGGTCGGCTCAGCCCCCTATTTCATCTGCATGACGCCAATACCAACATCGATGACAATCCACACCTTCTGCACATGTTGCAGCACGGATGGTTCAACGTCGCTGAGGGCACACCAGACCACACCATGCACACATACGGCAATATCCCTGACTGGGACCGCGTCACCAAGTGCCCCCGCACTTCGCGCATCGAGTATATCATTGCCAACCAAGCGGCGCGATCCCTTGTCACCGACTTCTGCTACCTTCGCGACTTGCCAGCGAAGTCTCATGTTGGCCTGCAGGTCACGCTAGACCTCAGTCGCCTCGACCATACGGCCCGACGTCTTCTTGCCCCCACGCCCTACCCTCCCGACGATGGAGCTCATGAGGGTCACGAGCTGCAGGCACTAGGGACCCTCATCGCTGGGCGATATCATGACCGCATGGAACAGGCCGACACACGCGACGACGTGGAGCGCATGTTCGCCCTGGCTAACGAGGCCAGTCATGAGTACCATCTCACCCGTCTGCGCGACCTGCCACCTCCACCGCCCGACCCCCCAAAAAAGAAGCCCCCCACCATGCACGGGCTCACGCCCATGTTCGAAGAGCGACCAGTTGTCCCCCGCGCCTTCCCCACCTACGGAGCTTCCACGATACACATGAACAGACTGCGCAAGCTCCATCGGCAACTCTGTGAGCTTCGTTTCATCGGACAGCACCATCATTTAGATTGCCGTGCCATCCCGCCGTACCTCGCGCAGCGCATCGACTGCACGTGGACCGCGGCCCGCCTCCTATGCCACAAGCTGCGCCCCACGGTTCTCCTAGACTTCCCCGAAGCCTGGGCCCCCGACGAGCCAGCACCTCACGGAGAGCACCTTGACGTTTTGATCCAACACCTCGACTTGGAGCTGGCGCGACGTGCGAACCGTGCCAAAGCTGAACGCATCAAGATATGGGCTGAGGGCGTCCGCGAGCCAAGCGGGCGAAAGTCGGCCATATACGCACGGGCTGCTGACAGCTCGCCCACGGCGTATCTCCGCACGCCTACCACACCTGACGATACGCAACTCCACTGCGACACCAACGCCTTTAAACCTGACGAAGCTAGCACGGACGACAGCGACGCTGACACCGAAGCTGGCGGCTTCAGCCCCAGCGACGGTAGTTCGCCCGACACGGACAGCGACGAAGACCACACTCGTGAACCACCACCTGTGCAAGTCCCCGACATCCTCCCTGCCAACGCCATTGTTGCTAACACCAAGGACATGCTTAAGCTCATGGTCGACACCTGGGAGCCCATCTTGGGCAGGTACCGTGCACATGCGGGACATGACGCCGAAGCCATGCCGACGTGGGCCGACTTCTACGACGAGTACCGACAAGAGCTGCCTACGCCATCACCAGCTCCCCCTTTCCACCTCACCGACGACCAACTCATCCTCTTCATTCGCACCCGTTCACCGCGCCGCGCGGGGGGACTGGACGGCTGGACTACTAAGGAGGCTAAGGAGCTACCCGACGACATTCTTCGCCTCTTCGCCAGCGTCCTACGCGCTATGCAACGCACTGGCACCATCCCAGAACCCCTCCTCCACGTGCCAAACCCGTGCCTCCGAAAAGGCCGAGGCGAACTCCCACCGGACCAACGACTTCTCTCGGTGCTTTCCGTTTGGATGTATGCGTGGGAAGCGCCAGCTTACCGCAGCCTCACAGACTGGCGGAAAGGATGGACCCATGCCACGAGTTTTGGCGCTGTCCCCAAAGCTACCATTGGGGACGTCAGCACCTCTCTTGCCCTGCGCATCGAACACGCCAGGGCCTTACTCCTTCCCTTAGCTGGAGCCGCCCTGGACCGACAGAAGTGTTTCGACTACCTCATCACGGACATCTGCCTTAACCTTGCGCTTCACGCGGGGTGTCCCCAAGACATCGTTACTGTCCGCAGAAACTTCTACAGTCGCCACAAACGCTACATCCGCATGAATGGTGCGTACTCTAAGGAACTGGCCAGGACAAACGGTCACCTCCAGGGAAGCTCTTGGTCCCTGGACGACATTAAGCTGCTCATGTATGTGTGGACCAAGAGACAGCATCGATACGTTCCGCGATCACTCAGCACTACCTTTGTTGACGACAGCAACTCCACTACCCACACCGCGCCTGAGTTGCAGAAATCTCTTGATGAAACCGCCAGGTTTGATCGATTTTCAGGTCAACGCATTCACCCTGGCAAAGTGGCGGGGTGGGCGCTCACCGACGAGCTTCACGCCGCCGTTACCCAGCTCACTCTGGCGGAACGGCCCTTACGCGGGGTCGACTCCTTCAAGCTCGTCGGGAGTTACATCAACGCCGAGGCAGCGCCGGCTCCAGCCGCGCTTAACCTCACGGCCACCGCTGACGCCCGTGTTCGCAGGGCGACTAGTCGCCTGCCGCGCATTGGCAAGCTTCCATCACCGATGCTTATTAAGGCGCGGCACGCCCGTTCCCTTGCTGCCAGCGTCTGTACCACGGGCACCGACATTCAAGCCCCATCAGGCCCCGTCAAACCTGCCTACAACCATGCCCTTAAAAAAAAAAAAAAAAAATAAAAAAAAAAAAAGAAAAAGAAGAAAAAAAAATAAAAAAAAAAAAAAAAAAAAAAAAAAAAAAAAAAGAAATAAAAAAAAAAAAAAAAAAAAAAAAAAAAAAATAAAAAAAAAAAAAAAAAAATAAACAAAAAAAAAAAAAAAAAAAACAAAAGAAAACCAAAGAGGCGGCTATCCGCCCCAAGGGAAACAGGTGAGTCGAGTTTTGGACTCTCATGGCCGTGTGCGTCGCAGGACACGCCCTGGAGATTGACGCCATTATGCAGCGTGAAGTCTTCCTGTGTCTGCGGCGACAGGTTAACCGCGACGCTACTCTCTGCGGTCTCGTCAGGGATCTCCAACACCATGTCCAGACCCTTTTCGGGGGAGGACCTGTTGGACGACTTGTCCAGACGCTTCAGCAGCTCCGTTGGACCTGGCCACATTTGGCATCATGTACGACGACTGGGGCTGTCAGATCAGTTGGCTGAACCTTCCCCAAAACGCCTTCCTTCACATGCTGCGAGCCTCACAACGCAGAGCCTTTCTGAGAAAAATCAAGCCACGGCGTCATGACCTTGGACACCTGGCCTCTGTCAGACAGGGCCTCGACACTTCGCCAGCACGTGGCTCGCCCGAACGAAAGGAGCAGCCAAATGCAACGCATGGCAGCTGGCGCTCCTCCTTAACTACCTGTCGGGCGGGGACCACACCCAACAGCGACGATCCCGATCAAACACGTCCGCTGACCCCAGCCCCATCTGCCGATACTGCGATGAGGAAGAGGAAACTCAGGAGCACACTGTCCGCGACTGCAAGTGCTGGGCCCGAGAAAGAGTCCCTCTTACCACCCTCATCATTGACGAGCAGTGGGCCCGTCTTCCGCCGCGCACAAGACACTGCGGGCTCTTCGATGAAGACCCAGCCCTCCTCGACCTGCAGGCCGACCTCGCGAGGGACCCGCTACCTCAGCCCATACCGCGGCCCCCACCTGAGGGAGATCCTGCGGCTTCAGCCCAGGACTCCTACACCCCCTACCTTGACCATGACACTGGTTGGACATGGGTCTACGCTGCCACGGACGGTGTTGCACCAACCAAGCCATCCCATTGCTTGCACGAGCGGGCTACGGCGTCTACTACGGCATCGACCACCGCATGAACTACAGTGCACGCGTTCACGGCATCACGCAGAACGCACAACTTGCGGAGACCCTCGCCATTGTCCACCTCACGGCATGTGCCGCATGAACTACAGTGCACGCGTTCACGTCATTACGCAGAACGCACAGCTTGCGGAGACCCTCGCCATTGTCCACCTCACGGCATGTGCTGAACGGCCCGTACACGTTTTCGTGGACAACCAGGCGGTGGTTGATGGTTTCCAAAGGATCATCGACGGACACTCACCACCGCAGGGCACGCACGTGGAGCTCTGGGAAAAGATCCACCGATGCGTCATGGCCAAGCCCAACATGTTCCGCGTCGAGAAAGTCGCTAGCCACCAGGGCGACATGGGCATCGACCTCGGGCTCATCGGGCCCATCGCGGAGGAGTTCAATCGTCAGGCTGACGCCCTCGCCACAACGGCGGCACGTACTCATAACCTTCCAGACGACATTGTCGAAGCTGCCAAATCACGACATCGCCAAGCGACCGTGCTTCATGGAGTCGCTGTCGCCATCTACGAGCGTAGACACCGTACACTCCCCCTCCCACACCGCAGGGCTGGGTTCACAGCTGCGGAACTAAACAAAATGGAACCAAATCCCCTGCTGTCTGACCAGGCACCACCCGCGGCTGGACCAGACATCCCACAGAACCCGGACGAGCTCTGGGCCGAGGCCCAACGAGCGATATTCGACGAACAGGAGGACGACCCGTTCGGCTTTGGTGGGGGCCTGGACTTCCTGGGCGACGGGCCAGCCAGCGCCAACCCTGCCCCGTCGGGCACCCGCACGGCGCCCCCGACTCCGCCATTGAGAGCGGCAGCGCACCCACATGACAACGCCGCTCATTTTCAAGATGCTGACGAACAGGAGGATGACCTGTTCAGCTTCGGTGGGGGATCGGACGCTTTGGACGACGGACCAGCCAGCGAAAACCCCGCCCCGTCGGGAAACCTCTCGATTCCTACTGCGACTCCGTCCCCGAGAGCGATATCGCCCACATACGATGATATCGGCCACCGCCAAGACGCCGACCATGACCTGGGTGACCCCCGCGGACTGAGTGGCATGGAGGACGCACCGCCGATACCACACGCTGCCGACCATGCCGCCCTACCGAGACGCCAACCTTCTACGCGACCGACCTCAGAGCCCTTGCACGGCATCATGACTGGTCCCACCGCGCAAACCACTCCGCCCCCCCACCGCCGGCAGCCCGCGGGGGCGGCTTCAGCCCCCCCGCAGGGTACTAAACCAGACAGGCCCTCGTGCCCCATCCACGCTTCCATCGTTGCTGAGCGAGAGGAAGCGGCTCTCCCGACCTCTCGGGGCGTGGCCCTAGCGGCTCCAGCCCTGGGGTCGCGTCGGCCCCTCCAGTCACCCTTCAAGGGTGACGGACGTCAGCGTACAGGGTCCCGCACTACGCTAGGCCACAATTTGGACAGGCGTACCGAGGACCTCGCCTCTGTCTCGAGGCCCTCGGCTGCTGGCACTGAGCAGCCACCCCTCACCGACCGCGAAACCGAGCTGTCACAGGCTATGGCTGCTCTCCAGCAGAGGTGCTTAGCTCTCGCCGCGGACCTCGCCGCCGCCCAAGCTCGTCAAGGCCCTCTACTCCAGCGCCTCCACAGCGCTGGGCGAGCCTTTGCCGAGCTGCTCACGGCCTCGCCCGATGGTGCCGTGCCGTCACTCACCATCCAAGCTATGTTGTCATCGTTCCGCGGCGCTCCACCTGGTGCCCCGCGCTAATCCCCTCCTTTCTGCCTGCCCGTGTGTACGCGCGGCTCCGCGTCCACGGTGTCAGGGCGTGGGGGCGGGGGGTGCCCCGTCACTGCGCGCCGCTTAGCGGCCAAGCGCCCAACTGGCGGTCTGCCAAGCCGCCTAGCCACGTGTCAGCACGTCGCCTTTCTTGTTGGGGCCTTTTTCCTCACGCGGTCTGACAGGTGAGATCACATCGTCTGTCCGCCGTCTGTAGCGTCTGTCGCACTGCGCCGGGGGAGGGGGTTTTTGTTGCCCGCCCTCGTATCTAAAGGCTGCACCGCCGCAAATAGTGTTTGCGAGTTGTCGCACCGCAGTGCGCCTCGCGGACGGACCCTGGTCCGCCTACTTGTCCGATCTCTCTCTCTCTCTCGCTCTCACTCGCTCTCTCTCGCTCTCTCTCGCTCTCCCTCGCTCTCTCCCGCTCCCTCTCTCTCTCTCTCTCTCTCTGCTCTCTCTCTCTCTCTCTCTCTCTCTCTCGTCTCTCGCTCTCTCTCTCTATCTTCTCTCTCTCTCTACTCTCTCTCTTCTCTTCGCTTCTATTCTCTTCTCTCTCCTCTCTCTCTCTCTCTCTTCTATCTCTCTCTCCTCTCTCTCTCTCTCTCTCTCTCTCTCTCTCTCATCTCTCTCTCTCTCTCTCTCTCTCTCTCTTCCTCTCTCTCTCTCTTATCTCTATCTCTCTCTCTCTCCTCTCTCTCTCTCTTCTCTTTCTCTCTCTCTCTCTCTCTCTCTCTCTCTCTCTCTCTCTCTCTTTCTCTCGCCTGTCTCTCTCTCAACTCCCCCTCTCTCTCTCTCGCTCTCTCCTCTCTCTCTCTCCTCTCCCTCTCTCTCGCTCCTCTCTCTCTCTCTCTCTCTCTCTCTCTCTTCTTTCTCTCTCTCTCTCTCTCTCTCTCTCTCTCTCTCTCTCTCTCTCTCTCTCTCTCTCTCTCTCTCTCTCTCTCTCTCTCTCTCTCTCTCTCTCTCTCTCTCTCTCTCTCTCTAGTCTCGGCTCGAGAGTATCCACTCAGAGCGAGCCCCAGGAGGCAGCCTTCGCGCGGCGAGACTGTCATGCCGATGCCTCCTGCCCCATCCCAAGTCTTCGCAGGTACTGCCGCCATGGAGCCACCAGCCCAGCGCCGCAATGCCCGCACATGCAGTTCGTTTCACCCTCAGCTACTGCCTGGCCCACTTCGAGAATACCACTGCCAATTCATCGAGCATAGGCACCAGAACCTTGTCATCTACGTGCCCGTCCTGCACGGGCGCGACCTTCCTGAACCACCTGGCCACGCCCCACGCGTGCTTCGAGCGAATCTTCGCGAAGATCTCCGCATTCTAGAGCACGACGTGTACCACCTGCGCGCTGAGCTGCGCGCGCACCGAGCTGACCACCACGCTCACCCACACGGCACTAACGCCGACACCGACGACTTCGTCCAGCACTTGCCCACCCCGCTACGGCCAGGTAATCGGGGGGGGGTCGGGCTCCCGACTGCTGAGGGAGACGGTGCTGAGAGCGGTCGGGCTGTTCCCACGCCTGCCGTCGTCGCGCCGTGCGCGACAAGCAGCCGGACCCCGACCCCCCCCCGGGAGCGCTTCCGCGGCCTCGCCAGCACCGCCCTCACCTTCACCGGCATTATCCCGCTGAACTTCGGGTGCGTCCTCGGCCCCACTTTCGGCATCGTTCTCGGCATCGTCGACGCGGTCCTGCGCACCATCGGCACGGGCACCAGGAGCGTCGTCAACAACATCGTCGACTCCACCAGCACGGCGGGTCCAGCCCACCCTAAAAGGGCCGTCAAGGTCGGCAGCATGATCTTCGGCGCCATCGGCACCGCCTGCGGCTCCAAGGGCACGGCGCGTCGGGCCCGCCCCAAACGGGCCACCATTTTCGCCGCCGTCATGCTTGTCGTCGCATCGACCTCAGCATCGACACCAGCACTGCCGACCGCATTGACGCCAGCCCCGACGAGCCCACCGTCATCACCTGCCCTGCCCCCTCGCCCGTGCCCGCCAGCGAGGGTGCAGTCTTCAGGCGCACCTTCGGCTGCTGGGGCCGCCATGCCACGATATGTCATGTCCTCGGCACCTGCATTGATGAGCCTTTCAACATCTTCTGTCCTGACGCTTCGCCCAGGGCCGCTGGCGAGGGTGCAGTCTTCAGGCGCACCTGACGCCAGTGGGGCCGCCCTGCCATGCTATGACCCGTCCGCCTTGTCGACACCAGCGTCCGTGCCAATGCCCGCATCGACGTCAATATCGACGCCAGCATCGTCCTCGGCAGCACCCACGCCCACGTCCATGACGGACCACACCCCAGCACCGCAGACAGCACCGAAGCCAGCTCTAACGACGGCACTGCAGGCAGCCTCGACGCCAGCGGGGGGCACAGATTCGACACCATCCCCGCCCCCTCCCTCGCCCCGCCCCGATGGAGGAGGAGGAGACGACGACGACCACGACGACCATGACGACGCTGCACCGACGCCGGCTCCGATGTCAGCATCGACGCTCGCATCGACGGCAGCAACGACCACAGCTTCGCCGACTCCGACGGCTGCATCAACGGCAGCGATGACGGCTCCGACGGCAGCTCCGTTAGCATCGTTCGCATCGCCAGCGCCGACGGCAGCATCGCTAGCATCGCCGGCTCCGACGTCAGCATCGTTAGCATCGCCGGCTCCGACAGCAGCATCGACGGCAGCGACGACGGCTCCGCCTACAGTTTCACCGACTCCGACGGCAGCATCGATAGCTTCGCCGGCTCCGACGTCAGCATCGACGGCAGCGACGCCAGCACTGCCAGCGGCGGCTCCGATGTCCACAGCGACCATGCCCACAACATCATTGTTGGCGGAAACCGCGTAAACAGAGGGAGCCACGTCTGCACGCCTACAGCGGCCATGCTTACATCCACACCCCACTGCGATACGCCTCCATCGGCGGCCTCACCCGCAAGCGCCCACACAGGATCCTGTCATCGGCATTTGGCCGCAAGTGACGCCAGCACCAGTAACAGCCACTCCTGTGCTCCCTGTATGGCCACTCGCTCGGCGGCGCCTTCAGGCCCGCCGAAGCATGGTGACCTACAGACGCCAGTGTCGCAGTCAGCATCGACACCAGACCCGACATCCACCTCGACGTCAGCAGCGAGGCCAGCACCGACGACAGCTCTGACACCAGCAACGCCGACGTCAGCTCCCTCGCCTGCGCCTATGCCGGTACCCACGCCAGAGTTGCAGCCAGCATTGACGCCAGCTTCGACGGCTGCATCGACGCTAGCATCGACGGCAGCACCAACCACAGCGTCGACGCGAGCACGGCCAACGGCAGCACCCACGCCTACGCCTACGCGGGCGCCAACGTCAGCGTCGCAGTCAGCACTGACGTCAGTTGAGGCGCGAGCACCGACGCCAGCACTGACAGCAGCTCCGACACCAGCATCGGCAGCGTCAGCATCCACGCCTGCCCCCTGGACGGCAACGTCAGCGTCGAAGGCAGCACCGACGTCCCTGTCGACGCCAGCCCCGACGCCAGCACTGACGACAGCTCTGACACCAGTGACAGCGCCGGCCCCGAGTGCAGCCGAGGCGTCAGCACCAATGACAGCAGCTCCGACGCCAGCATCGGCAGTGTCAGCATCCACGCCTGCCCCCTGGACGGAAACGTCAGAGCTGAAGACTGCGGCACAGTCTGCATCGACGACAACATCGACGACAGCATCGGCACAGTCTGCTCAAGGCTGGCTCAAGGCCTGGTGGGGCGGGCAGGCCACTCAGTCCGAGTGGGGCTGTACCCGCTTAAATTCCCGATCGCACCTGTACCCCCTTAAATTCCCGATCCCTCCACAGTCCTCGACGACAGCACGGACGGCAGCTGTGACGGCCGCATCGGCAGTGCCAGTTTTCGGGCGGCCGCCCACGGCGGCAGCCATGTCGGACTCGCCGGCGGCATCATCGTCTACGTTAACATGCGTACCACTGAACGTATCAGAGCAAATAGGTGGGACAAAATGCGTTCTACTTTTCAAGACCGTGTCAGGGCAGTGCTGTGCTCAGTACCCCATGGGCACCCACTGCGACACCCCGTGGGGCAACAACTACATACCAGCGAAAACAGCCTCACAAGTAACACCTACGCCCACGACTACGGCGCCACCAACTCCAGACCCGCACGCAGCTCCGACACCAGCGACAGCGCCGGCCCCGAGTGCAGCCGAGACGTCAGCACCAATGACAGCAGCTCCGACGCCAGCATCGGCAGTGTCAGCATCCACGCCTGCCCCCTGGACGGCGACGTCAGAGCCGAAGGCAGCACCGACGTCCCTGTCGACGCCCGCACCGACGCCAGCACTGACGACAGCTCTGACACCAGCACCTCCAGCGCCAGCGGCCGCCCCCACCACGCCGGCACCAAAGCCAGAGTCACAGGCAGCAGCGACGTCAGACCCGACACCCACCCCGACGTCAACAGTGAGGCCAGCACCGACGACAGCTCCGACGCCAGCACCGCCAGCGTCACCACCCACGCCCGCGCCTACGCCGGTACCCACGCCAGAGTTGCAGCCAGCATCTACGCCAACTCCGCCGTCTGCATCGACGCTCGCATCCATGGCAGCATCGCCATAGCTTCGACACCAGCACTGCCAGCGGCAGCACCCACGCCCACGCCTACGCGGGCACCAACGTTGACACCAGCACCAACGCCGGCACCGAGCGCAGCCGAGACGTCATCGCCGACGACAACTCTCACGCCAACCCTGCCAGATTCAGCACGCCCTGAGTCGTCCGCGGCGGCACCAAAGGTGGCACCCACGTCAGCCTACACGGCAGCGTTCGTGGAGCGTGTGTGGTTGGAGGTCATCGAGTGGTACAACGTGGTGTCACCGTCCACGTGGGCCACCCTGTGCGCCACGTACGTCATGTACTCCTTCTTCATCGGCTTCCGCGACGAGTGGCGGCGACGGAGCGCAGCTACAGCGCGGCGGCGACGCCGACAGCGCGGGGGCGACGTCGACCGCAGACGCCCTCTAGGCCACCAGACGGCCGCCCAGGGCCGCCCTGGCATCAGCCCCCACACTGCCTCGAGCCTCGAGCCGACCTCCCTTCCAAAACCTGGTAGCACGCCAGCGGGGGCGGCTTCAGCCCCCCCGCATGGCACCACGCCTGCCATTCCTGTCATCGGCCCCCACACTGCCTCAAGCCTCGAGTCGCCCCCCCCGCCAAAACCTGGTAGCGCGCCGGCGGGGGCGGCTTCAGCCCCCCCGCATGGCGCCACGCCTGCCATTCCTGTCATCGGTCCCCACGCTGCCTCGAGCCCTGGGGTGACCTCCCCGCCACAACCTGGTAGCACGGCAGCGGGGCCAGCCTCGGCCGTCTCGCATGCTCACACGCCTGCCCTGGGTCCTGGCTCCCTCGCAACCTCGCGTGTTAGCACCAGCACTGCCAGCACTAGCACTGTGACTGTACGGGAGCACTTCGAGCGCTTCCTCGGACCGCAACCAGCCACCATCGGTCACCTCCGAGCCGTAAACTGCCGTTTGGCCGCTTGGATCCCACCACGGCTCCACGCGGGCACAGCGGTCATCGTCCAGGGCCAAGTCCACAACCCCATCAACGGCCTCCGAGGTATCGTACGGGGGCAGTCCAGCGAGCACCCCGGCCACTGGACCGTCACGCTGTCGTCTGGGGACACCGCCCACCTGAGCTGCTCCAGTCTGACCGTCTCTGCACCTGCGCTCCGCGCCGAGATGCCGTCCCCCAGTACGGGCGCTCAGACCAAGGCCCAAACTCAGGGACCCCAGCCCGGCCCAGCAGTGGACCCACGCCACCGTACCTCAGCAGCACAGCGCCCTGACGTCACGGCAGCAGTACCCTGCAGGCCACCTGCGCCGACCGTCCCACCAGGCAGCCGCGCCCAGACTGAACGCACAGCTGACTGTGAAGTCGGACTCCGAGACTCACGCGACGACGGCGCCGACGACCACTACCTCCACCACGACCTCGGGGTGCCAGCGCCCGTGGGCTTCTGGGACCCGATCGGGTACACAGCCGACGGCCCCAGCTACGGCCCCCCTACGGCCGGCCCCTCTGCGGCGAAGCCCGTGAGCAGCAGCGTCGCCGCTGGGAGGCAGGACGCCGACCCTAGCGGCCGCAATTTCCAGGGTGCGGACACGCTGCGAGAGGTCGCGGAGATGCTGTCGCACCTGAAGGAGCAGGACCTGCTCCAACGACTGGAGGCTGAGGAGCGCTCCGACAGGAGGAGGCTGAGGAGGCTGAGGGCCAAACGCAAGGCCGCAGCAGCCGCCGAGGGGGGCGGCGGGGACGCCGCGCAGGCCCAGGAGGAGCCACCCTACCAGGATGCTCCGGCTCCTGCGCTCCGCCGGGCCAAGCGGATCCTCTTGTCATGGGTGTTGGCCGCGTACCTGCCGCCTCTTGTGGCGGTCCCCGACCGCCGCCCCGCTAGGCACACCCACTGGTTCCGCGAAGCTGGACCACAGTACGACGGACCGAGAAAGGCCGACGCGCAGCCGACTGCCCACCGATGCATCGAGCTCCGCCTATGGAGTCTGAGAGCTCCTGGCCCCCGCCCGACTCTGGCCCGCAGTTCGGACATGCTCCTAACCTGCGTGGACGCGGCCCTCGGCCTCCCGCACGGCCGCACAGCAGGCCTCATCCACCGCGCCACTCTCAAGCGTCTGCGCACTGATACTGTTTTCCTTCTTCAGTTTCTTACGTGGTCCGACGCTTTTGAAGAACGCTGGGGCTTCTCATTCACTTTGCCCTCATCCTGACCAGCGTGGTACGGCCTCGCCCTCGCCGCATGTGCGCGTCCTGCCTCGCTCACCCGGGCGCTGCTGTTCCCTGGTGTGCCGCGCCTGCTGGCGGGGGTGGCGGCTCCAGCCCCGCCCCACGCACCCGTGTGTAATTGACATCACGCCTCACGAATGTGTGCCGCCGGAGAAAACGACCCATTTCTGCTAAAAGGGGTCGTTTTTCGCAAGGTCCCGCGGCATGCATTTTCGTGTCGACTTGTATCTCATTAGTGTATTCCGCCACAGCTCCTGGCGAAGTGATTGGGAGCAGCAGCATTCAGTGATGCGATCGGGATTTTAAGGGGGTACAGGTCTTTCCCTTAAGGGCAGCGGGTGCATCCGCTGTGAGGGCCTCCTCTGCACCCTTGCACTGTCCCCGCCTGTGCGCATGCTGGGCCATTCGGCTCCCAGCATGTGCACCTTTTCCTCAGCGCGTCTGGCGCCCCTCTGCCGTCCGCCGCCTGGCCGCGGACTCTGTCACTTTCGAGGTCCGCCAATGGGGGCTAAAGGTTAGCTGGCAGCGGCTGGTGCCGCTGTGCTGTCGGCTAGCTTTTGCCGCTCCTGTTGGGGTTCTCGGCCTGTGCGCACTGTGCTGGGCCATACGGCTCCCAGCTGGTGCACCTTTTCCTCGGCGCGTCTGGCGCCCCTCTGCCGTCCGCCGCCTCGCCGCGGACTCTGTCACTGCGCACTGTGCTGGGCCATGCGGCTCCCAGCTGGTGCACCTTTTCTCTTTTCGCCAGCCCGTGCGCCCGCGAGGCACCGCGTCCACGGGGCCTGGGCGCGGGGGCGGGGGGTGCCCCGTCTCTGCGCGCCGCGCAGCGGCCAAGCGCCCAACCGGCGGTCCGCCAAGCCGCCTTAGCCTCGTTTTTCACGTCGCCACTTGCGTTGGGGCCTTTTTCTTCACGCGGTCTGACACGTGAGATCTTCACAGTCTGTCCGCCGTCAGTAGCTTCAGACGCATTGCGCCGGGGGAGGGGGTTTTTGTTGCCCGCCCTCGTATCTAAAGGCTGCACCGCCGCAAATAGTGTTTTGCGAGTTGTCGCACTGCAGTGCGCCTCGCGGACGGACCCTGGTCCGCCTACTTGTCCGCTCTCTCTCTCTCTCTCTCTCTCTCTCTCTCTCTCTCTCTCGCTCGCTCGCTCGCTCGCTCGCTCGCGCTCGCGCTCGCGCTCGCGCGCGCTCTCTCTCTCTCTCTCTCTCTCTCTCTCTCTCTCGCTCTCTCCCGCTCTCTCTCTCTCTCTCTCTCTCTCTCTCTCTCTCTCTAGTCTCGGCTCGAGAGTGCCCTGCACTCAGACCGCAGCCGCGACGCGAAGCGCCCCGCCTCGGAGTCAGTCTCCCAGGCCTCGCGAGACCGGAGGGGTCCCAGCAGGACCCTACTGATTCGCGTCACCTCCTATCCCCCCCACCAGAGTGCCCGCCGCAATGGCCCCCGCCAAGCCGGAGCGCCGTCGCTCTTCCAAGCAGCCGCCGAGCTCACGTCCTGCAGCTGAAGGGTCTCTCCTCCAACGCAAACAGGACTGCATTGCAGCTTTCAAGCAAGCGGGGTCTGACCGCCCCACGGCCGCATACAACGGGCTCGCCGAGCTGAACGCGGACGAGCTGCAGGCCACGTACGACATGCACAAGACCAACACAAAGAAGCTCGGCAGTGCCTTGATCCGCATGTGTGCCGCCAACCAGATCAGCTACACGCTGGATCACCACCAGCGCAGCAAGCCTAAGCGCAGTGGTGGTGACACACCCTACCCACCAGCTGCGTCCGCACGTCTTCAGGCTGCGGACGCCCAATTCATTGCCTTGGACCCGGCCTTCTGGAAGGTCCCAGTCCTGGCCGAACCCACATCACTCGATGACGGCAAGACGTACAAGCCCAGCATCAGCCTCCACGACTACGAGAGCGGTGAACGGCTGCTGCAGCACCATCTCGAGCAGGGTAAGCGTACCACGGGTCAGCTTGCGATTGCTGTCATGGGCCCAAAAAACGATAACTACGTCGGTACCGAGCTCGCCGTCCCCGTGCTGAAGCGCCACCCCAAGGCGCCCAAAGTGGTCCACACGCACGTCCCCGTGACCGTGTACCAGCTGGGCACCAAGGAAGTCGCCTGCACGGAAAAAGTTGCCGTCGCCACCATCGATCCTGCCGACCACGTATGCTGGATTCGGGTGACCATACATGAAACCGAAGCCATCGCCGCAGTCCCCTCCATGCATCAGGCCTTCGAGGATCAGTTCTCGGGAGGTGCCCCCGTGAACGGTGGTCCACGCGCCAAGGGTCCTTTCCGAAAGGACACCGCTCCACAGGACAAGGCGCGCCAAAACCAAAAGCACAGGGAGTCCAAGAAAGACGCTCGCCGCCAGGAGCTCGATAGTCAGCTCCAGGACACCTTCAAGGCCCTCTTCCACGGCAACTTTAAAGCCGTCACCATCCTCGAACCCTGCAAAAGCCTAGGCAGGTACGGATCAGGCGTCGGAAAGAGGTCCCTGGCTGCCACCTTCGGCGTCAGTCTTCAAGCGGTTGACAAGGTCTTGGCGGGTTCAGGGCAACTCGGCGCCACCTACGACCTCAGCAACGTAGGTGCAGACGAGCCCACTGCAGACAAGTACCAGACCGTGTGGTTCCCTGAGGACCAGCCCATCACGATGGCAGATGCGTTCCAGAAGTCGGTGGACTTCAAGGCCCTAGGAGTCGTCAGGCACGGCAAGTCAGGCTTATTGGGGATCCGTGTTGCACGAGGGTCAGACGCCGCCAAGGCTGCTGCCGTCAGCATCCGTGGCTGTGAAGCCACCCTCGCCAAGACGCGATACCGCATTACTGGCATTGCGGCACGCCACGCCACGCTGACCCAGCTTGCTAAGACTCTCACGGGCCCGTCCGTCAAATGGGACTGTGAGGTCTACCACACCGCCTGGGACCCAGCCACTTCGGCTCAGTTTGCCTTAGTGCGCGCCCATCGTCCCCCACCCACATATACGGTACAGGTCGCAGGGTGCCCCATCCCGTGGAGCATCACCGAGGCCCCGTTGGCTGAGGTGGTGCCGAAGAGGGACAACGTTACCATTGTCACCCCTACCACTATCACAGAGCCTGTGACGCCGCCAGCCCGTGGTGGCGGCTTCAGCCCCGCCACGGGCACACTCCTAACCAAAGCGGCCCAGAGCCCTTACCTCCACGACCTCATGACTGCCACGCCCAAAGGCAAGGGCGTCGCACCGCTCCCGATCCCCAAGGAGGAGCCTCTAGCCAAGCGCCACCGATCCTCCAGCGGGAAACGCGACGCCACGC
Source organism: Prorocentrum cordatum (assembly GCA_963575745.1). NCBI lineage: Eukaryota > Dinophyceae > Prorocentrales > Prorocentraceae > Prorocentrum > Prorocentrum cordatum. Next base: position 404,514 of record CAUYUJ010000002.1, on the reverse strand, counting down.
CGCACGCAAGATCACACGGCGCCCCAGGCCGCAGCTCCTCTGCACCCCAGCACGGCACGGATGGAGCTGCCGAGCAGACGGCCGTCCAAGGACCAGGTGGGCATGACCCGCAACTAGGCACGGTGGCGGCTGAAGGCGGGGGCCACACGGAAGGGGACGTTGCCACAGCCGCCGAGGTACCAGGCGACAATGACGACGTCGAGATCCTCTCATCAGGAGACGAATTCAGCGTGGCATCTCGCGAACTGAACACCCTCGACGAACGCTTCGCTACGGCCCCTAAACTGTCAGAGGCCGCCACGACCCGCATCCAACACATGGAACAACAGCACGAGCTGCTTGCGAACACGGTGGATAACATGCAGGTCCAGCTTGCGGGCGTTCTCTCATCCCAGGCCACACTCACGGAGCACGTTTCAGGTTTGGAACGAGGGCTTGCCACCGTCGTCACTCAGCAACAGACGGCAACTACCGAAGCTGCTGCACTGCGTGGCGACATCCAGGCCCTCCTCGGGCACCTCACGGGGGGCACCATCCACCTGCCACAGGTGGCCACCCTCGAAACCAAAAAGGAGGAAGCTGCATCAGTTGCCGATCCCGTGGCTGTCTGCGGGTGGATTGACCAGCCAGGCCAGGTCACCCCAGGGACGGGGCCCCCAGGGGCTGACAAAGGCAAAGACAAGGGTCGGGCCACTCAGGAACCCTATTGAAGGTGCCTCAGAGAGCCTGCCTCAGCCCTCCGAGGAAGCGCCTTCAGAGGCATCTCTTCTCACTTCGCGTCATATCTCCTTCTTGTTATATCATGTCAGTTTTGGCAGCAGCACGAGCAAGCTATCTGGTGTAGGGACACCTGTCATCTTGCTGTGGGTGTGTTTGTTGCAATGTACATGAGCATGCAAGGGTATCTAAGGATGCGTGCTGACACGCAGCTTTTGGCTCATCGCTCGCGCCGCCCGCCAGGCCTCGCCATCATGTGGCGCCTTGCCTGCAGCCTGGCCCTCCCCTCGCTCGCTGGAGCACACCCGTCTTCAGGCGGTGCGCCCCAGCATGGAGGTGAGGTTCTCCTGCGACACGCTGAACGTGGGACCCTTTTCTACCTCTACGATGACAGCATCTACAAGTATGATCACTGCACCATTTTGGACCCGATCGTGAACGGCACCGTTGCCGCGGGTCCGTGCGGCATTGGCCAGACACACAGTGGCGGCTTCAGCCCCGCTGTTGTGCCCCGCTATCGCCCTACGGGTCTCACCACTCCCCTGTGCGTTAGGGGCGAACCTGAGGAGGACCCTGCTTTCTGGCACCTGATGATGATCCGCGCCCGGCTCATACCGTGTGCTGCGGCGTGGGCACCAGGTGAGGACAACCAGGACATGTTCTGGGCATGGCTCGAGGACTGCGTCCCGTACATCCTGGCGACGCTCCATCTGCCACAGTACGATCACCTCTTTCAGGAGGAGTCTGAGGACACAACCGACGCCCTGCGTCAGCGCACCGCGGTCGACATGTGCGAGGACATCTGGCACAGAGCGGGCCCCGACAGGCAGCGCATCAACCGCAACCTCACTCGTATCCAGAGCAGCCGAGAGTACGCCACCCGCTACTTTGGCCTCCTTCTGGAATACCAGGGTGCTCGTGCCACTCTCGTCGGCCCTGAGGCTTATACGGCACCTTTGCCGCCATACCTCTCACGGGCCCATGCTCTGCTGCCAAGAGGCCTCCCTCCACCCGACCAAGACGCCATGGCGTACCTCGCCGACGTGATCCTGCACCAACCGCCAGACATGCTGCCGCTCGTCGAGGCGGAGCTCGCCGCGGCGCCGATGGACGCCACCGATCAGGCCGCAGATGACCCTGTATCATGGCTGCTTCAGCACATCGCGGCCAGCGACATCGGCAACACATCCATGGACTCGTTCCACGCGTCGGAGGACAGCCAGGACGGCATCGATACCCAGGATCGAGACGACACGATACCACTAGGCAACTCGGCCCAGAGTGACCGCGACAGTGAACCCTACTTTGGGCACACCTCGTTGCAAAGCAGTCCGCCCCACACCTCAGCTCAGGCCGACCCCAGCGCTCGGCTCAACGACGCTGAAGGCGTCACTGCCGCTGACGTGCCAAGCCATTCCACTGCATCGCCAGCTCATGCCAGCTCGGGCAGTGGCGGCTTCAGCCCCGCTGCACCACTGGCTAGACCTGGACATCCCCAGACCGCAGTTGGCAGCACCACGCCCTTCACCTCCGTGCACCGTGACAGCGTGACCGACTCCAACTCCAGTGCCACTGACCACGGGCAGGCCGACATCGACAGCGATCCCATCGATGATGAGTACCCAGATGCCAGCGGTCCCCACGAGCCCCAGCACAGCGCAGCGGCATCACGACACTGTGGCTGCCTCATCTGCCTCTTGGTGGCCACGTACGTCATCGCGATAGCAATGCCGTACAAGGACCAGATCGATGGGTACTTGCCGACACCGAGCCGAGACCCCAGCTACCGACAACGACGACGACGCCAAGCGACGGCACCAGGCCCATCGGTGTCCACCACACCCCGACGCAAAACGACATACAATGTCACGTCCACATTGAGGGCCACTCTCAAATGGACCAGCGTCAAACTCAGAGATAGCGTCTCGGGCGGAGCCACTGCAGTCGTGGGCGGCCTCGGGGGTGCCCTTAAATGGGCCAGCGGCAAGCTAGGGGCTATTGCCACGGGTGGAGTCGTGTGTGGTCTTCTACTCGTTGGTGCCAAACTTCTTGCCCAGGGAGCTGTCGGACACGTTGGAGCCCGCATCTGTGCGCGGGCCCTGGACTCATCCACTGCCCAGTGGTGCCTCCGCTGTTGCCAACCGAGCAGGAGGCCGAGGGACGAGGTCACATACAAAATGCCGTGCACGCTCGCCGACGAACACGACGACCAGCATGTGCACGCACTCCGACATCCGCTGCTACAGGAACACTACGCCGCAGCAGTTGCCGCCGCGGTCGCCGACGTCACCACCGCCACCACCGCCGCCACTGTCGAAGTCACAGCCGCCGTATCGCGAGCCTCGTCTGTCACACCAAGATCGACCAGCCCGACTCCACGAGACGGCTCCAAGAGCGGCGCAACAGTCGGTAACCTACCTACTAACGAGGACGCCACAGCACACGGCAGCGACACCGAGGCAAGGGAAACGCGTGAGCGCACCCATGATAGCCCGTGGTCTATCTTCCGACACGCTGACGCTCGTGGTCCATCCCCCGACGCGGACACCCAACCACCACGACGGCGGGCACGCTATGCATCCCCCGACAGGCCCCAGGCGCCTTCAGGCCCTGGTATGCCTTACACTGCCCTCAAGCCACCGACACGCAACTTACGCAACACCATCCAGCGCGACCCAGCGGTCCCCGAGCCGCCGAAGAGCATACTTAACGCCCTGTATCAAAACGGCTTTGCGCTAGGGAACAGTGGCGTGTCTACAGAGGACATCAAGGACGCTCTACGACTCCACGACCATCCTCGATTCACTCATGATCCAACACTCCAAGCGCTGGGGCCGTGGACGGACATCATGCAGAGGCCACCGAACCGCCTCACTTGGGTGCTGGAAGACTCGGGCGGGAACTCGGGCGAGACAATCTTCCCATACCTCACGTGGGACCTCCGCCAACCCATCACCGACGCGCCCACTGTCTTCTGGCATGGGACCCGCGGCGACCTTGCGGCCCGTCTTGCTGCCAGTGGAGGGCACCTCTTGCCAGGCCCCCGCCGTGAAGCGAAGGGCCGAACTGGCACCAACGTTGGCCGCACGTACGCGAGCGTGCACCCTTCGCTGGCCGCGTGGTACGCAATGCCGCCCCACCCGCCTTACAGTCTTGAAGATGACACCCTCGCGTGGGGACCCATCGCACTCTGGATGTGCGAGGCCACCCAACCACCGCGGGGGGAAAACAGGCACAACTACGTGAAAGGGGAGGCCCACGGAGCGCGCCTCATTTACCCTCGGGTCCTGAGCCTCCTCATCCGCATGGACTGGTGCGCCCCCACAGAAGCTGCTTCCAGGTGCCGTGCCCTTCCACACGCCTATGGCATGGGCGACTGCGCGCACGCCCTCCACATCGCTGGCTACGATCATCCAGATCTCCGTGAGGCGGCTGAAGCTCACGACCAGGAAGCTAGCACCAGGCGCAGACCAGCCATCGCGGCAGCATGGCCACCGCCGCAGGCGCTATACGCGCCAGAGGCAGCGCGAGCATGGGCCAAACAGCACTACGACACGGAAGCAGCCACCAGGGATGACCCTAACCAGCCCCGCCCACGCGTCTCGCTTCACATACTCCAGCTGGACCCGAAACCACTCATCGACCTGGTGTACACTGGCTTGCAAGCTGTCCCCGTGCGGGGGCACCCTGACGCACGCGGGTCGCGCCCCAGCGGCTCCAGCCCTGGGGCCGCGTCGGGCCCACCTCGCACGTACAAGTCAGGCACAGCCTTAGCGTACAGTCCAGACCGCTCATCGACGTCATCTGGAGTCGACGAACGCCGTACGCCTTCCCTCATCAGCGCAGCCGCCGCCCTCGCCCGAGGCCGTGCCCGTCCACGACGATCTGCCTCTCGCTCGTCACGACAGAGTGACGGGAACTCCACCTCAGACAACAGCGGCATCGAGACGTGGGAGCACATTGTGACGGAGGAGGAGCCGACTGCCTACCACGTCCTCGCCTACCACGTTCGTGATGTGCGGTCCCGTGTCAATGCCCCTGGCATCGAGGTCTGGCTCGACCCTGGGGATCACCACGATGGTGCCTACTTACCGTGGGGGACGACAGTCATGGGCCACCGCGTTACTGACCCTGCGGTGGACGGGCGTGACGGCTGGGTCATCCTCCACCACGACCACGGCGACACCACTACTAAGCTCTGGGCACCAACCCAAGTCCACGTCAAAGCGGACGACTCCTGGCGCACCGTCATGGTTCCAGCGGACATGGGGCCCCAGTGGATCAGTTGCCATGCCGAGGACGCACGCCTCCCCGCCGAGGTTGTCCGCACTACTGGCCAATCCTGGTTTGCTGACGTCTGGCCCTTGTGGGACCGCCCGAGACCCCACCCAGACGACCCAGGCACAAATGAGCATGCGCTCCCGCCTCTACCAGGACGCTGGTCTTGCCTACAGTGTCGATTCCAATGCTGTCAGTACTGTGCGGCTCGCCGCAACACGCAGCTCGGCACCTCGGGCCAACCAACGTGCCCAGACTGCGGCCGCAGCGGACTGCGTACACTCATGGACTGGTCCACGGACTACTCGTGCAACAGTTGGACGTGTGCATACAGCACCAACAACAGGGACTCCGACACATGCTGCCTGTCCAGCAGGTGCCCCCACCCCCCCAGGCCACACAACCTGCTCGACGTCCGTGCCACAGGGATGCCGCCGCACATCCTTGCCCGCCAATTCGGCAACGCGCCAGCCCTCCACGACCTCAAGGAACCCCCCCGAGCGCCTTCAGGCCCCGGGGGGGAACCTCCACAACCAGGGCAAGCAGGCTACCAGGGTCAATGGTACTTCCCACCGCAGCCGCGGCGCGTCCCCAGGCAGGGACTGCCTGACGGCACAAGGCGGCCACCTGGATTCACAGGAACGGGGATGCCCGAAGAACCTTCCCCCGACCAACCGCTTTGGAGGGAAGGCTTCGTGCTCTTCAGTCCCCACCAGGCCCTCAAGGAGGAACTCACCTTCAACAAGACGGTCCGCCGACCCTACTCCCTAGCCATTACTAACATGTACAGGGATCGTGTCACGGTCAGGACCGTCTGCGAGTTGATCGCCGAGCGCATCCACATTACCCGCACCCGTTGGCGAGATGTGGTACTGTACTGGGACGCCGAGGGTGGTCCTGGGCCTCAAGCCCTCGACTACGACATGCGACTCTGCGACGCCATGGTGAGCCGCGCCACGACCGAAGCCGAGCTAAACCACGACCGCAGCAACCGTGGTAGTTTCTGCCTCTATGGACCAGCGCACCAGCGAGCCGTCAACATCACGGCGATCGCAGAGCCGCAGAACATCGACTACATGGAGCATGTGCGGCGATACTCACCCGTAGGGAGGACCTACCCTGACCACGCCTTCGAGCACGTTTATCGGGGCTGGCAGCGGCCCGACGTGCCCACCATCCTTCCCGACACCCGTCCCCTCTCGAGAGCCGACTGGCAGCGTCACCAACAGCACCAGCAGCGCATCCAGCAGCGGGACCACGTGACGCAGGACAGCACGGCACGCCACGCTTCCGCTCCCCCGCGCGAGTCCCGACAGGCGGCAACACGGCCTACGACGGGGTTGCCGCCTACTACCGTGGCCCCATAGGCGCCAGGCCCGCGGCTGCTGGAGCAGCCGCCTCCAGCTACGGCCACGCCCCCCACGCCAGGGTACACCCAGCGGTCATCGGCTACCCGCGTGCACCCGTGCAGGCCCTAAGGGCCACCTCGCCAGTGCCAGGGTCCACGCGCGCCTGGGGCCTTTACTCAGGCCGACATGATGGCCCCTCCAGCAACCAGCCCGCAGTGATAACCCCTGCGGCTTCAGCCCAGGGGGCTGCAACAAACCGTGGCAGGGCTGGGCGCCCCGAAGGATGGCGTGATGCGAACGTGCGCGCTTGGCAACCTCGCCAGCACACGCCCCCGCCAAACGTAGCTGCAGCACTGCGCCCTGCCCAGGCAAAACCTGCCCCACCTGAGCGGGAGAGGCAGCCGCTTACCCCGCTCGTCCTCACGCACATCCAGGCGCATCACAGCGCCTCCCCGCGGCACAGCGAGGGAAGCGCCCATCACGTCAGCCCCCGCCCCGACGCGGTCGACCCCGACCAGGCCACAGCCACGGCGGAAGGCGGCACGAGCGCCTCTCGCCAGCCCAGCCCATCACCCTGCGCGGCGCCGATCCGATCCCCGAGCAGGGCGGATTCCGAGCGCGCTAATGCCCAGGCGACCTCGCCACGCGACCGCCACACGGGCGGGCGCGTCCCGCGCAGCAGGACCTGCAGCCGCCACAGTTCACGCAAGGCCCCAGGGAGCTCCACGAGCTCGCCGCCTCGCGAGACTCAGGCCGATGGCCGAGCCCCCGAAGTGGTGCCACGTTTCGGAGCCAGCGTCATCGATCCTGGCCAGGTCGACCTCTCGCCGACACCGTCCACGGACCACGAGCCGCCGCTGCCCACCCGCGTGATCGTCCCCATCGACGAGGCGCCAACCTTCGACCCGTTCAAGAACACGTACCGCGTCAAGAACCTTGTGGCGGGTTTCGGCGGGGGCTCACCGCTCTCACCTCAGAGTCGGGGCGGAGCCCCCGCCACCTCGGCTGCTGCGGCGGCGGCGGCCCCGCGGGGAATCAGCCCTGTCCGCAACGTGGGCCTCACGGCAGCGGGCATGGACGAGGCCCAGCGCCAGGCCTCCGACCGTGCTGCTGGAGCTGTTCCACCAGATGCTGCTCATCAAGATACTGACGGGGCGGGCGCGCCACCGCAGGAGGGACCAGCGGTGTCGCGTGCGCAGTACATGCGCGTGCGTTGTGCCGCCGCCGCGCCTAGCCGCCGCCGCTGTTTCGCTTTTGTTTTTGTGCTCGGCAGGACGGATCGAGGAGTCGCCTCCCCCTCCCTCTGCTGCCGTCTCACTTCTCCTCCCCTCGTCCCCTACGGTACTGGAGTGAGGAGGAATTTTCGTAACATTTTTACTGACATTTATGAACCCCCCCTAGCGCAGTGCCGACCGTGTCCCGCCTATATTTCTAGCCTGACGGCGGCTTCAGCCCCGGTCAAGCTAATCCATAGGAACGCCACGAACTCCTACTGTGGCCAAGCCTCCTACCTGGGCGAGGGTCAAGCTGACCTTCACCGTGCGGGGCGTGCAAACCCCAGCTCCACCGATGGAGACGGGCCAGGTCGCTCCATACACCTCGTCAGCCTTAACATCACCAGTCTCTCAGCGAATTGGCCAACCATCACCGCCCTTGGTGTCGACCACAACGCCGCAGTCATAGCACTGCAGGAGACCCGACATGCCAAGCCGACTAGGCAAGCCATCGCTACCAGCGCCGCCAATCCACTCCACGGAGGATACCACGCCAGTCTTGGACCTGACCTTGATCTGGCGCGAGCCCAGCGCAGAGCTGCCCACGGCGGCACAGACCACACCGTTGTGGGCAGCACTGGCGCCTCGGGAGGGGTCGCCATCCTCTCTAAGGATGCCATTGTCGACTCCACTGTCGACGACAATGCGCCCTGTATCGCCGCCCTCAAGGCCAAGAAAAGATGGCACGAGGTCTTTCTCCCGCTCTGCACTCAACACCGCCGCAGGCGGCGACGAAACAACCACGGGCCCGCGGGGATCTACATAGCGAGCCTCTACGGGATTGCTGGAGGAGACAGCACAGCTCTTTTTCGGCTCGCTGACTGCGCCGCCGCTAGGGTCGGCTCAGCCCCTTACTTCATTTGCATGGACGCCAATACGAACATTGACGACAATCCACACCTTCTGCACATGTTGCAGCACGGATGGTTCAACGTTGCTGAGGGCACACCAGACCACACCATGCACACTTACGGCAATATCCCTGACTGGGACCGCGTCACCAAGTGCCCCCGCACTTCGCGCATCGACTATATCATTGCCAACCAAGCGGCGCGATCCCTTGTCACCGACTTCTGCTACCTTCGCGACTTGCCTGCGAAGTCTCACGTTGGCCTGCAGGTCACTCTTGACCTCAGTCGCCTCGACCATACGGCCCGACGTCTTCTTGCCCCCACGCCCTATCCGCCCGACGATGGAGCTCATGAGGGGCACGAGCTGCAGGCACTAGGGACCCTCATCGCTGAGCGATATCAGGACCGCATGGAGCAGGCCGACACACGAGACGACGTGGAGCGCATGTTCGCCCTGGCTAACGAGGCCAGTCATGAGTACCATCTCACCCGTCTGCGCGACCTGCCACCTCCACCGCCCGACCACCCAAAAAAGAAGCCCCCCACCATGCACGGGCTCACGCCCACGTTCGAAGATCGACCAGTTGTCCCCCGCGCCTTCCCCACCTACGGAGCTTCCACGATACACATGAACCGACTGCGCAAGCTCCATCGGCAACTCTGCGAGCTCCGTTTCATCGGACAGCACCATCACTTGGATTGCCGTGCCATCCCGCCGTACCTCGCGCAGCGCATCGACTGCACGTGGGCCGCGGCCCGCCTCTTATGCCACAAACTGCGCCCCACGGTTCTCCTAGACTTCCCCGAGGCCTGGTCCCCCGACGAGCCAGTGCCGCACGGAGAGCACCTTGACCTTTTGATCCAACACCTCGACTTGGAGCTGGCGCGACGCGCGAACCGTGCCAAAGCTGAACGCATCAGGATATGGGCTGAGGGCGTCCGTGAGCCAAGCGGGCGAAAGGCGGCCATATACGCACGGGCTGCTGACAGCTCGCCCACGGCGTATCTCCGCACGCCTACCACTCCTGACGATACGCAACTCCACTGCGACACCAACGCCTTTAAACCTGACGAAGCTTGCACGGACGACAGTGACGCCGACACCGAAGCTGGCGGCTTCAGCCCCAGCGACGGTAGTTCGCCCGTCACGGACAGCGACGAAGACCACACTCGTGAACCACCACCTGCGCAAGTCCCCGACATCCTCCCTGCCAACGCCATTGTTGCTAACACCAAGGACATGCTGAAGCTCATGGTCGACACCTGGGAGCCCATCTTGGGCAGGTACCGTGCACGTGCGGGACATGACGCCGAAGCCATGCCGACGTGGGCCGACTTCTACGACGAGTACCGACAGGAGCTGCCTACGCCATCACCAGCTACCCCTTTCCACCTCACCGACGACCAACTCATCCACTTCATTCGCACCCGTTCACCGCGCCGCGCGGGGGGACTGGACGGCTGGACTACTAAGGAGGCAAAGGAGCTTCCCGACGACATTCTTCGCCTCTTCGCCAGCGTCCTACGAGCTATGCAACGCACTGGCACCATCCCAGAACCCCTCCTCCACGTGCCAAACCCGTGCCTCCGAAAAGGCCGAGGCGAACTCCCAACGGACCAACGACTTCTCTCGGTGCTTTCCGTTTGGATGTATGCGTGGGAAGCGCCAGCTTACCGCAGCCTCACGGACTGGCGGAAAGGATGGACCCACGCCACGAGTTTTGGCGCTGTCCCCAAAGCTACCATTGGGGACGTCAGCACTTCTCTTGCCCTGCGCATCGAACACGCCAGGGCCTTACTCCTTCCCTTAGCTGGAGCTGCCCTGGACCGACAGAAGTGTTTCGACTATCTCATCACGGACATATGCCTTAACCTTGCGCTTCACGCGGGGTGTCCCCAAGACATCGTTACTGTCCGCAGAAACTTCTACAGGCGCCACAAACGCTACATCCGCATGAACGGTGCGTACTCTAAGGAACTGGCCAGGACAAACGGTCACCTCCAGGGAAGCTCTTGGTCCCTGGACGACATTAAGCTGCTCATGTGTGTTGGACCAAGAGACAGCATCGATACGTTCCGCGATCACTCAGCACTACCTTTGTTGACGACAGCAACTCCACTACCCACACCGCGCCCGAGTTGCAGAAATCTCTTGATGAAACCGCCAAGTTTGATCGATTTTCTGGTCAACGCATTCATCCTGGAAAAGTGGCGGGGTGGGCGCTCACTGACGAGCTTCACACCGCCGTTACCCAGCTCACTTTGGCGGAACGGCCCTTACGCGTGGTCGACTCCTTTAAGCTCGTCGGAAGTTACATCAACGCCGAGGCAGCGCCGGCTCCAGCCGCGCTTAACCTCACGGCCACCGCTGACGCCCGTGTTCGCAGGGCGACTAGTCGCCTGCCGCGCATTGGCAAGCTCCCATCACCGATGCTTATTAAGGCGCGGCACGCCCGCTCCCTTGCTGCCAGCGTCTGTACCACGGGCACTGACATTCAAGCCCCATCAGGCCCCGTCAAAACTGCCTACAACCATGCCCTTAAGGCGGCTATCCGCCCCAAGGGAAACAGGTGGGTCGAGTTTTGGACTCTCATGGCCGTGTGCGTCCCAGGACACGCCCTGGAGATTGACGCCATTATGCAGCGTGAAGTCTTCCTGTGCCTGCGGCGACAGGTCAACCGCGACGCCACTCTCTGCGGTCTTGTCAGGGATCTCCAACACCATGTCCAGACCCTTTTCGGGGGAGGACCTGTTGGACGACTTGTCCAGACGCTTCAGCAGCTCCGTTGGACCTGGCCCACATTTGGCATCATGTACGACGACTGGGGCTGTCAGATCAGTTGGCTGAACCTTCCCCAAAACGCCTTCCTTCACATGCTGCGCGCCTCACAACGCAGAGCCTTTCTGAGAAAAATCAAGCCACGGCGCATGACCTTGGACACCTGGCTTCGGTCAGACAGGGCCTCGACCTTTTCGCCAGCACGTGGCTCGCCCGCACGAAAGGAGCAGCCAAATGCAACGCATGGCAGCTGGCGCTCCTCCTCAACTACCTGTCGGGCGGGGACCACACCCAACAGCGACGATCTCGATCAAACACGTCCGCTGACCCCAGCCCCATCTGCCGTTACTGCGACGAGGAAGAGGAAACTCAGGAGCACACTGTTCGCGACTGCAAGTGCTGGGCCCGAGAAAGAGTCCCTCTTACCACCCTCATCAGTGACGAGCAGTGGGCCCGTCTTCCACCGCACACAAGACACTGCGGGCTCTTCGATGAAGACCCAGCCCTCCTCGACCTGCAGGCCGACCTCGCGAGGGACCCGCTACCTCAGCCCATACCGCGGCCCCCACCTGAGGGAGATCCTGCGGCTTCAGCCCAGGACTCCTACACCACCTACCTTGACCATGACACTGGTTGGACATGGGTCTACGCTGCCACGGACGGTGCATGCACCAACCAAGCCATCCCATTGCTTGCAAGAGCGGGCTACGGCGTCTACTACGGCATCGACCACCGCATGAACTACAGTGCGCGCGTTCACGGCATCACACAGAACGCACAGCTTGCGGAGACCCTCGCCATTGTCCACCTCACGGCATGTGCCGAACGGCCCGTACACGTCTTCGTGGACAACCAGGCGGTGGTTGACGGTTTCCAAAGGATCATCGACGGACACTCACCACCGCAGGGCACGCACGTGGAGCTCTGGGAAAAGGTCCACCGATGTGTCATGGCCAAGCCAAACATGTTCCGCGTCGAGAAAGTCGCTAGCCACCAGGGCGACACGGGCATCGACCTCGGGCTCATCGGGCCCATCGCGGAGGAGTTCAATCGTCAGGCTGACGCCCTCGCCACAGCGGCGGCACGTACTCATAACCTTCCAGACGACATCGTCGAAGCTGCCAAATCACGACATCGCCAAGCGACCGTGCTTCATGGAGTCGCTGTCGCCATCTACGAGCGTAGACATCGTACACTCCCCCTCCCACACCGCAGAGCTGGGTTCACAGCTGCGGAACTAAACAAAATGGAACCAAATCCCCTGCTGTCTGACCAGGCACCACCCGCGGCTGGACCAGACATCCCACAAGACCCCGACGAGCTCTGGGCCGAGGCCCAACGGGTGTTATTCGACGAACAGGAGGACGACCCGTTCGGCTTTGGTGGAGGCCTGGACTTCCTGGGCGACGGGCCAGCCAGCGCCAACCCTGCCCCGTCGGGTACCCGCACGGCGCCCCCGACTCCGCCATTGAGTGCGGCAGCGCACCCACATGACAACGCCGTTCCTTTTCAAGACGCTGATGAGCAGGACGATGACCTGTTCAGCTTCGGTGGGGGATCGGACGCTTTGGACGACGGACCAGCCAGCGAAAACCCCGCCCCGTCGGGAAACCTCTCGACCCCTACTGCGACTTCGTCCCCAAGAGCGTTAACGCCCACATACCATGATATCGGCCACCGCCAAGACGCCAACCATGACCTGGGCGACCCCCGAGGACTGAGTGGCATTGAGGACGCACCGCCGATACCACACGCTGCCGACCATGCCGCCCCACCGAGACGCCAACCTGCTACGCGACCGACCTCAGCGGCCTTGCACGGCATCACGACTGGTCCCACCGCGCAAACCACTCCACCTCCCCACCGCCAGCAGCCCGCGGGGGCGGCTTCAGCCCCCCCGCAGGGTACTAAACCAGACAGGCCCTCGTGCCCCACCCACGCTTCCTTCGTTGCTGAGCGAGAGGAAGCGGCTCCCCTGACCTCTCGGGGCGCGGCCCTAGCGGCTCCAGCCCTGGGGTCGCGCCGGCCCCTCCAATCACCCTCCAAGGGTGACGGACGTCAGCGTACAGGGTCCCACACTACGCTAGTCCACCATTTGGACAGGCGTACCGAGGACCCCGCCTCTGTCTCGAGGCCCTCGGCTGCTGGTACTGAGCAGCCACCCCTCACCGACCGCGAAACCGAGCTGTCACAGGCTATGGCTGCCCTCCAGCAGAGGTGCTTAGCTCTCGCCGCGGACCTCGCCGCCGCCCAAGCTCGTCAAGGCCCTCTACTCCAGCGCCTCCACAGTGCTGGGCGAGCCTTCGCCGAGCTGCTCACGGCCTCGCCCGATGGTGCCGTGCCGTCACTCAACATCCAAGCTATGTTGTCATCGTTCCGCGGCGCTCCACCCGGTGCCCCGCGCTAATCTCCTCCTTTCTGCCTGCCCGTGTGTACGTGTGGCTCCGCGTCCACGGTGTCAGGGCGTGGGGGCGGGGGGTGCCCCGTCACTGCGCGCCGCTTAGCGGCCAAGCGCCCAACAGGCGGTCCGCCAAGCCGCCTAGCCACGTGCCAGCACGTCGCCTTTCTTGTTGGGGCCTTTTTCCTCACGCGGTCTGTCAGGTGAGATCTTCATCGTCTGTCCGCCGTCTGTAGCGTCTGTCGCACTGCGCCGGGGGAGGGTTTTTTTTGTTGCCCGCCCTCGTATCTAAAGGCTGCACCGCCGCAAATAGTGCATGCGAGTTGTCGCACCGCAGTGCGCCTCGCGGACGGACCCTGGTCCGCCTACCTGTCCGATCTCTCTCTCTCTCTCTCTCTCTCTCTCTCTCTCTCTCTCTCTCTCTCTCTCTCTCTCTCTCTCTCTCTCCTCTCTGCTCTCTTCGCTACTGGCTTCTGACGGAGTCTGGGTTAGGTGAACCTGAGCGTGGGTGAGTCTGAGTATGGGTACGTCTGTGTGTGCCTGACTCTGAAGAAATGAATCTGAGTGTGAGTGAGCTTGTGTGTGAGTGAGTCTGGGTGCGAGTCTGAATCCCAATGGTGCCCCTGGCAGTGTCTGGCGACTAGGAGGCCCGGGTCGACTCCTCTTTGGGAAGCCAAAATGCTGCCCCTGGCAGCGTTTGGTGACTATGAAGCCCCTGGTGGACCCCCCCTGGGGCTCCCAAATGATGCCCCTGGCAGCGTTTTGTGACCATGAGGCTCTCAAGAGATACATGTTGGGGACGCCAAACGGCAATTCTAGCTGAGGCGCCCCACCAAAATCGGCGCGAACGGGCTCGTGAGATCAGCCAGGGTGGCCCCCCCTTGGGGCCCCCAAATGATGCCCCTGGCAGCGTTTTGTGGCCATGAAGCTCTCAAGAGACACATGTCGGGGAGGCCAAACGGCAATTCTAGCTGAGGCGTCCCACCAAAATCGGCGCGAACGGGCTCGTGAGATCAGCCAGGGTGGCTCCCCCTTGGGGCTCCCAAATGATGCCCCTGGCAGCGTTTTGTGACCATGAGGCTCTCAAGAGAGACATGTTGGGGAGGCCAAACGGCAATTTTAGCTGAGACGTCCCACCAAAATCGGCGCGAACGGGCTCGTGAGATCAGCCAGGGTGGCTCCCCCTTGGGGCTCCCAAATGATGCCCCTGGCAGCGTTTTGTGACCATGAGGCTCTCAAGAGAGACATGTTGGGGAGGCCAAACGGCAATTTTAGCTGAGACGTCCCACCAAAATCGGCGCGAACGGGCTCGTGATATCAGCCAGGGTGGCTCCCCCTTGGGGCTCCCAAATGATGCCCCTGGCAGCGTTTTGTGACCATGAGGCTCTCAAGAGATACATGTTGGGGAGGCCAAACGGCAATTCTAGCTGAGGCGTCCCACCAAAATCGGCGCGAACGGGCTCGTGAGATCAGCCAGGGTGGCTCCCCCTTGGGGCTCCCAAATGATGCCCCTGGCAGCGTTTTGTGACCATGAGGCTCTCAAGAGAGACATGTTGGGGAGGCCAAGCGGCAATTTTAGCTGAGTCGTCCCACCAAAATCGGCGCGAACGGGCTCGTGATATCAGCCAGGGTGGCCCCCCTTGGGGCTCCCAAATGATGCCTCTGGCAGCGTTTTGTGATCATGAGGCTCTCAAGAGAGACATGTTGGGGAGGCCAAACGGCAATTTTAGCTGAGACGTCCCACCAAAATCGGCGCGAACGGGCTCGTGATATCAGCCAGGGCGGCTCCCCCTTGGGGCTCCCAAATGATGCCCCTGGCAGCGTTTTGTGATCATGAGAGAGTGTGAGTGAAATCTCTTATCTTGTCTTAGCTTATCTTATATCAACTCATCTTATCGCAGCATATCTTGTCATATCTTATTACTCCATAGGCTGCCTTATCTTATATATTATCCTACCTTGTCATATATCTTATCTTACCTTATCATATATTGTGCTATCTTATCTTATCTTGTAGTATATTATCTTGTCTTGTCTTATCTGGTGATTATCATTGGGAGGGGGGAGGCGCGAGCGGGAGGAAGGAGGAGCAGTGGGAGGCGTCAGAGTAATAACAAGAACCCCAGTCCTTAGGATATGGGGAACAAAACATAAAGCCACTCGGTCTCCGCCGCACGAAGGAAGCTATTCCATTTGCCCTGCGCGGTGGCGTGAGGATCAGAACAAAGCGCGGCCACGGGCCCCCGCCAACCCTCGACAGGGGGCCCCAGACAACCAACGGGGCGCTCAAGGGGGAAACGCTTGGGCACCTTAACGAACTTGACATCGGCAACTGGCTCAACACGGGGAAAGACGAGCCTAACAGGGCAATGGGGGGAAATAGGGATGTCCTGAACGATTTCCGCCATGGCCGCACCTGCAATGACCCTCGGGACGACGAAAAAGTCGACGCACCTCATGGCTGGGCGGCGCGCACCGCCAGCGGGAGCAACAATGACAGCATCCATAGCATCAACCCACCCAGTCTGCTGAAGATCAGTGTGTTGTATATTCCAATCGCCACCAATCGCGAACGCTGTGCCAGCTGCCTTGAGGGCCCTGCCGACGCGGCACAATATGTCCCAGTTGACCTCATTCACCCCGACGGAATGCACCAAATAGAGGTTCGCAACCAGGAATCCACCGCGAATCACCCCTCCCACATAGTGAAGACTGGCACGCGCAGGCTGCAGCACAGGCGAGACACTCTCAAGCACTCCAAGACCAATCCTCTTGGGCGTAGCCGTGATCAGCCCGCCAGTGGGGTTGCCGTGAGTGGGCAGCGCGGCCGTGAGAGCGGCCGACCAGCCAATCTGACGGAGGCGCGCCTCAGTCGGCTCCACCGACGAGATAGGGATTCTGGTCTCCTGCGCGAGGAGAACGCCACAAGCAACGCACTCACCCAAGTAGGCGTCAAGCCCGATCTGCCCTCCAACATTGGCGGTGATCAGGGTCCACTCCCTGGCGCGGCCAGCACTCGGACTTTGACGGGGGCCTGCTGGCCGCGCCGTCTCCCTCACTGAAGGGAGTCAGCCGAGACTTCTTCTGCGCAGCAGAGATGATACCTCCAAGAATGTTTTCCGCATGCGTTCGCGGAATCTTGTGCTGCGCAAGGAAGGCATTGAAACCTTGCTCAGTGGACAGCTTCTTGAGAAATCCTGAGAGCACGCGAGCTGCGGGCGGCGGGCCTGCACAGGCCGCTGTCGCCCCAGTCCCATCCCGCCCCCGCCCCACGTCCAAACCCGTCCCCCCTCCACGAGGCGAGTCGACAGGCGAGGCTCCAGGCGCAAACGGGGACTCAGATGGCGGACGACCGAAGACTGCCAGCGCAGCAGCCTCCACATCACGAACGTTGGCTGGGGCGGGTTCAGCACGCGGTTGTCCAGGTGGAGCATCCTCCATGGCATCACCGTCGCCACTGAGGTCGTCCAGGTCGTCGGTCTCGTAGCCGCATCGGTGGCAGCCTCGTCATCAGGATGAGCAGGAGGCAGAAGCGAGTCACGCGTCTCCAACAACGAGCGGAGCGAGCGAGCCAAATCTGCATCCAAAGACTGGAACTGCATGAGCAACGCGAAGGCGGGGTCGTCGGCTGCAACCGCTGCGCCAGAGGCGTCGACCGCTCCCGCACCCCCAGCAGCACACTGTGCCCATGCCGCCGAGGCCTTGGCGGAGGCGACGCGCTCCTGGCCCTCAAGCGACGTGAGGTTGTCCTTGAGCTTGACGAGCTCCAGGACCTTGCTCTACATGTCTGACTCGACCTTCTGAATCTGCTTAGATACGTGGCCGATCTGCTTCTTGAGATCGTCCAGCACAGACTGCGCATGACGCTGAACAGCACGAGGGTCGCCAGCAGCGAGAGCACGCTGAGCCACGACTCTGGCGCGCTGGGACGGCGAGAGAAGCCCTTTGCACACCTCGAAGTCGTCGTTGGACATGCGCACAATCTTCTCAAGCTGCGCAGGCTCCAGATGCTTGTGCTTGGGCCGTGCAGCGGCTGAGCGAGGCGGCCCGTTCGCCCATACACCTTGCGGCCCACGCAGTTGCTGCACCGGAGCAGGCGCAAGAGGGCGTGCAGTGCCACACTTGTAGCAGTGCTGCTTCCAAGAGAAGTTCGTCTTGAAACCACACTTCTTCTTCGGACAACACCACACATCATTGCGAGCACTGCGCTCACCCATGAATGTGACGCTGGCTACGAAAAGAATCTGCAAGGCCTGGGCAGGCTCGAGCAGGAGATCGCGCAAAACTCAATAGTTCACTGTAAGCCACCTCGAGAAATGGATTACTTGAGCCAAAATGGCTTGAACCAAAATGGCTACGGATCCCTCCCTCCCCTCCTCCTCCTCCTCCTGCTCCTCCTCCTCCTTCCACAACGGCAAGAAAACCAAAGAAAACCAAACGGAAAACCAAACAAAACCAAAGAAACCAAAGGGCTGGAGTCGAAAACCATAGAAACACCTAAGGGGGGGGGGGGGGGAAAGAAAAAAAAAAAAAAAACCTAAGGAAAATCCAAAAACAACAAAAAAACTGGCACCCTTCCCGGTGGAGCGTAGGGGTGGGAAGGGTAGGTCTGTGAATCTTTGAGCACGAAGTGGGCGTGTCCTCAGGTCCTTTGCGCCATCCTCTAAACCTCACGCCTCCCTCCTGAAGAGTTCCGTAAGGGACTGGGCCCCAAAAGTGCTTAAATCTCCCAGGGCTTGGCGCTGTTCCGCTGGGGTTTCCCGCTCCCCGTCGCGGCTTGTCGCTCACTGTTTCGGGCCCACGACGGCTCCAAGCTTGGCCAAGAGAGCTCCAGGAAGTCCCCAAGATGGCCCGTGCGGGCCCCGATGCGCCCAAGCAGCGTCCGAAGGCGCCCAAGCTGGTTCCAAGACGGCCCAAGAGGCCTCCAAGACGGTCCTGGAGGCCTCCAACGGGCTTCCCGAGAAGGCTCCAAGCGGCCAACATCATGGTTCCTCCTTCGGTTTTTGAAAATTGTTGGCTCTCTCGCCTTTTCGTTTTTCCGACTATCCAAAACGGCTCAAACGGTCCCCGAAACCGTCCCAAGACGGCCAACAACAACCCAACAAAATCCCAGCATTGCCCAGGAAGGCCCCGTGACGGCCCGGAAAAAAAACCCGGACGGGCCAAAATGGTTCCAAGACGGCCCCAAGAGGCGCCCCACTGTGGGACCTCGAACAACAAAGCGGTCATCCGAAATCGGGTCGGTCACGGCTAAAAGGCCACATGGATTTTCAAGCCAGCCTGGCGACTTTCCGACTGTGGGCAAAACAAACTCCTCACGCGCACGCGCGAAAAGGATTTCAGCAGGATCATGCGTGAAATCGTACTCCAGAACCCAGGTTCAATTCCAGGTCCAACAGGTCACCGCTACGGGTCCACCGTAGTTGCCAGACCAACGCGCGCGTCGATTTTCCTATTGTGGTCAATACAAAAGTTGCTACGAGGTCGCGCACGCGCGGCGCGGTGCTGAGGCGGAAACCACAAGTTGAAACCCTAACGTCTTCCAGTTTTGAAGACGACTGTGCGCTGCGCGTATGCGAAAACCACACGTTGTAAACGGCCCGCGCTGCACCAGTGGAAACTATTGCGAGTTTCAAGGTTATGGAGAATACGTGGTCACGAAGTATCGGGCGAAACGCCCCGCCCGCCCCGCCGACGCGTCTGGGCGTGCGACAGGGAAGCGCTCCCTATGGGGGGAAAAAGGGGAGGAGGAGGAGGAGGAGGAGGAGGAGGAGGAGGAGGAGAGGAGGAAGGAAAAGGGGAAGAAAGGGGAGGGATGGACGGCTCCGGCTCGTCGTCGATCGCCCCGAGCAAGCTGATTGTCGGGACGCTCACGCTCTCGCTGCCGACCAGGCTCGCCTCGGGGCCCGCGCCTTGGCTGTCGCGCTCCTCGCGGGGGCGGGGGGAGCGCGAGGAGGGGGGAACGGCCTTTTCTTGTCCAGCCATCCTGACGTGCTGGGCCCCCGCTTTGGTTAGAGAGACAGCGCCCTGCGTTCCTGATCACCCCTCCTCCTCCTCCTCCTCCTCCTCCTCCTCCTCCTCCTCCTCCTCCTCCTCCTCCTCCTCCTCTGCCTCATCCCTCCTCTTCCTCACTCTTTCCATCCTTGCCCCTCGGCACACCCCTCACGTTCTTCGCGGCACCATCATAGGGAACTCCACCGAAGGCCCCAATGGCTGCGTTGGCATGCGGTTCCGCACACATTTCGGCACACACCCCACACGCTTCGTGGCCCCATAGGGAGCTCCACTGAATGCCCCAGTGGCTGCGTTCGCATGCGGTTGCACCGCCCATTTCGGCACCCCCCTTACACGCTTCGTAACCCAATAGGGAGCTCCACCGATGGTCCCCAGTGGCTGCGTTCGCATGCGTTTCCGCCCTTATTTTGTTACACCCATCACACGCTTCGTGGCCCCATAGGGAACTCCACCGAAAGCCCCAGTGGCTGCGTTCGCGATCGGTTCCGCGCACATTTCGGCACACCCCTCACACGCTTCGTGGCCCCATAGGGAGCTCCACATACGGCCCCCCGTGGTTACGTTCGCATGCGGTTGCGCCCCCATTTCGGCACACCCCTCACATGTTTCGTGACCCAAATAGGGAGCTCCACCGAAGGCCTCCGTGGATGCGCTCGCATGCGATTCCAATGCAATGTTGGCACGCGCCTCGCACGCGTCGTGGCCCCATGGGGAGCTCCACCGACGGCCCCCACTGTCTGCGCTCGCATGCGGCTGGGGAACTCCGCCGAAGGAGATTATCACAAGCGATGTATTCACAATTGCATATGGTTGGGTCCCTCGCCAAGGTAATTGTTCGGCAGTGGGAGGAGAAGGAAGGGGAGAAAAAGGAGGTGGAGGAGGAGGACGAGGAGGAGGGGGGGAGGAGGAGAGAGGAATAATGGGACGAAAGGCGAGAGAAGGAGAGGATTGATGGGGGATCGTGAAGAGGCGGAAGAGGAAGTGGAGGAGGAGGAAAGGAGGAAGAGGAAGGTAAACGAGGAGGAGTCTGAACGAGGCGGATGAACGATGAGGACGGCGATGCGCATGAGGCGAAATGGACCGACGCGGAGGAAAAAGGAGGACGAGGAAAAGGGAGGAAAAAGGGAAGAAGAGGGGCACAAGGAGCGGGAGAGGGAGGAGGAAGAGGAGGAGCAGGACGAGGATTCTCCCGCTCGCGCGCTAGCGAGCTGTCTCCGAGCGCGGCCGCGGCGTGCGCGCGCGGGGCGGCCCAAAATGGGCAGGCCCGTCCCGCGCGCTCAAGCCGGGGCGCCGCGCGTCAGACGGTGGAGTCCGTCTGGTCGCCGATGTCGGCGAGGCAGCGCCCGTCAGCCTTAGAGTGGGAGAGGAGGGAGGGGGGCAGAGAAGCTGCGGAGACAGCAGGAGCTTGCTCACAGAGAATAGAAGAAGCATTCTCCCGCTCGCGCGCTAGCGAGCTGTCTCCGAGCGCGGCCGCGGCGTGCGCGCGCGGGGCGGCCCAAAATGGGCAGGCCCGTCCCGCGCGCTCAAGCCGGGGCGCCGCGCGTCAGACGGTGGAGTCCGTCTGGTCGCCGATGTCGGCGAGGCAGCCATACCCGTGCTCAAGGACCTTGCGAAGTGACAAGGTTTTGGCGGGCGGCCGCAAGCAGGGCAGGCCAAGCGGCGGGGCCGACTTGGAGGAACGAAGCGACAAGGCGGTCGCTGGCGGTGGCGAAGAACAAGATACGAGCCCGTGCGTGCTCGGGCAGCGCAGCAAGAACTGTGGAGGCGGCGGCGGCTTGCAGGTAGCGCTCGGCACTGGAAGCTTGACGCCAGCGCCCTCGCCAGAAGACGCGGGGGACGTCTTCCGTAGCGATATAGAAGTCTGTTGCGCCAGAGCCCCGCAGACAAGCGGGCGTCAGGTTGAGCCCCTGACCTGCTTTGGCAAGAGGGACGCCCAGAGCCAAAAGCAGATGATTCCACCGAGTACGGAAGCCGCTCGCGCCGAAGGGGGCGAGAGGATCGGTGGAAGCCAACCTCCCAAACACTTGATTCAATACCTTCACCGTGCCCCGATCGGAGCAGCGAGCATGTTGCGTCGGGTACGTTCTTCTGGTCTTTGGAACAAGAATCGAAAGAAAAGCATCCCCTTCAACTTCGAGACGGTCGCATGGAAGCGACAGGTCACAGCGGCGTGACGCCAGCAGTTCGCCAGGCCTGAGGAACATTGTGAAGCCCATGAGCAGCAGGGCCGCCATCACCGGCCAGTCCCAGGCGAGACAGAGCCCGACCATGGCGCGCAGCAGCGCGCGTGGCAAGGGGGGACGGAGCTTTGGCGGCTCCGCAAGCTTCCATTGTTTCGCTACGTCCCAAGCTTCTGTCAGAAAGGCCTTCCAATGCGGATGGGCGCTTTGGATTCCCAAGATGGCATGGACCAAAATATAATGAGGGAAACCTGCATCATGAAGCCACACGCCGAAGGTCGCGAGGAAACGGGCGAGAAGTATCCCGCTTCGGTAAAGTGTGGCGGGTGGCACGCCAGTGTGTTCTGCTAACCACAGCTCGAAGGCATCAATCGATCTCGAGCGACGGTCGAGATACGCGGAGGTGAGGTGAGAATCGCGCACGAAGGGAGTGCGCGGAGGGCGAGCGGGCGCGGACGGCGCAGCCCGACTAAGCCCTTGGCCTGCGGTCGGCGCCGCGGCTCCCAGAGAGATGCAGAGGCCGCAGACGCACCACAGGATGAGCGCAGGGCGGCCAGGGCTTGGAGAGCTGATCAGCGTGGCGGCCCTCCTGCGCCTGGACGCGTAGAAGGGCGGAACGAGGGCGTCCCGCCCGTCGGTCTCGAACCCCGACGCCTCCGCCAGCATCGCCCGCGCCGAGCTGAAGGATCCGCCCATGTTACGGTAGGCACGGCGAGCCCCTGCTTCGATCTCGGCTGGCAGAGCGTCCCCTCCCTCGAGGGTCGCCCAGTCAAAAGGCGGGCGCGGCTCGGCACGCGCAGCTGCGGCTGCTTCGGCGAGCTCGGAACGAGCTGCCGAGGACGTGAAGCCCGAATGATGTGGAACGGGCACCACCTCCGCGAAGGCGTCGAGGATCTCGGACGGAGGGGAGTGGGATCCCCACAGCGCTGCTGGGATGGCGCCGTGACTGTCCTGCACATGGTACAGAAGGTCGAAAAGGCAGGCCAATTTGCCCGCGCGCCGCCGCTGCTCGATCTTTGAGCCGAGCCCGATGCCACGGATGGCGCCCGCCCCCATGGCTTGGAGGTCAGCATGCGCGGGGATAGCCTCGGGCTCGACGACGGCCACGTAAGGATGCAACCACGAGGCCTCGTCGATCGGCTCGGCGCCGCCTGTCTGAAACAGGCGCTTGTAGGCGTGCAAGGCCCGCAGGAGGCAGTGCAAGTCATCCTTGCCCTCGGGCTCGGCGGCCCCTGCGGGTGCGAAAGACCTCAGCCACGACGCCGCGCTCTGGAAGGCAGCTTGCCAGGCGGGTCCCCACCTCACCACAGTGATCTTCTCACCGCCGATATTGAGGCGCCACGCTAGGGCGCTGGCGGCCCCTGGAGGCAAGGGCTGCTCAGCGGCCGCAGAGGCCGTGCGCCGCGCTGCGAAGGCTGCAGCCGCGGCGCTTCCAGCGTCACCGCTGTGAGAGCCGCTGAGATGCAGCTCGGGCTCTGAAGCTCGGCCAAGCGCGAAGCCACTCGAAGACCCCCCTTCCTCGGCGGCACGCCCTCCTCCCTGCGGGGCCGCAACAGCATCGCTGGAAGAGCGCATGCCTACCGAAGTCGGAGGGGCCTGAGCAGCGGAGTCCGCGCGGGAGCTGCCTGCGAAGGCGACGTCCGAGCTCGCACCATGGCGGGGCGTGGCTGGCTGCTGCGAAGTGGCGGGGCTCGGGCGACGCTTCGGAGCGACTCGAGGGGAGCGCACCTCGCGACGCCCAGGCGACGTCGCCTGACGCGAAGGCGCACGAGAGGAGTCGCGCGCGTTCGCTCGACTAAGCCCCTGGCCGGCGGCCGACCCGCGGGATCGCGACGCCGCACGCCCACCAGAGTGGTGACGGGGTGGTGGCGGCGGCGGGGGGACGGGCCGCGGCGTCTCGGAGCCTGCGCGCGTGCCGCGGCCCCGAGAGCGGCTGCGAGCCGCGGCGTGAGCGGCGGGCGGAGAGGCCTCCGCGCGGCGAGGGAAGGCCGCCTGCAAGCGGAGGAGGACCTCGGGGTTCAGGCCCGCCACGACGCGCTCGAGGTCCACCGAGGAGTCAGCGAGGGCACTCAGCACGACGTCCTCGAGCTCCGTCGGAGAGTCCTCCTCGCACGCGGGCTCCGCTCTCGAGCGGCTGCGGGCGCTCGCGGGCGGAGACCCGTCAGGAGTGTGCGGGCCCTCCGATGCCTCCCCCGCCGGCGGCCCCGAAGGCTCCTCAGGCGAGATCGAGCCGTCGATGGGAGGCGAGGAGCAGCCTCCCGAGGGAGAGGTGCGATCAGTCCCGTACGGGTTCGGAGACCGCGTGCGGCTGCGGGCAGGGCTGCGGCTCCGCGGTGGAGGGCCCACTCCCGCGGCGGAGCTGGGGCGTGCCGCGCCTGCCCAGCGGCGCGCATTAGCAGTGCGACGCGCCCTGCGGCCCGGCGTCGTGTCGGGCCCCCCCTCAGGGGCGGGGGGCGCCGCCGTCGAAGCTCGCCGCTGCTTCTTGGCGCGCCTGTTGCGCGTGCCGCCCGTGCGCGAGGCGGAGTGCGGCGCGTGACCCCCGCGATTGGGCTGGTCCTCGACAGCTTCGTCCCGCGGGCCCAGGCGGGCGCGGACCGCGCGCCCCTCACGACGACTGAAGCTGGACGCTGGGTCGTCGGCAGGTCTCGCCAAGGCGCGCGGGTCCACAGCTTCCACCTCGGCCAGGGAGCGCCCAGTGGACGACGCGGGGGCGTCCCCAGCACGAGCGGCACGATCCGCGTTGGCGAGGCCCGTCGAGACCTCAGCGTTGTGCAGGACGGCGCGCAGAGTTTTGCGCCAATCCCGACCCAGCTGGACGGGAGCCGTACGCGGCAAGCCCGCGGCCTCACGACTGGCGGCCTCGCGCAAGCGTCGGAAGTAGGCGCGATCGGCCATCCCTTCCGCGAGCTCGGCACGAGCGACGGCACGCTCGCCTTCGCCGCGTGCAGGAGCCTGCACCGTGCGCCTGGTGGCGTCGGCACGCGCGGCGCGGAGTGCGTCGAGCTCCACGCGGCCGCGCGACACGGCGGAGGCGAGGATGGCATCAGACTCAGCCGCCCGCGTCGCGAGGGCAGACGAAACCCCGCTCCTTGGGAGAGGCGCGCCCGAGGCGGGGAGGGCAGCCCGAGGGGCCAGCTCGGCACTCGCCAGGGCGACCCGCGAAGAGACCGCTTCTTCGAGCGCCTGAAGGGCCATGGTCGACCCAGGAGCCAGCTTGCCCTTGCGGGCGCCCTTCCCTGCCGCTTTTGCCTGGGCGTAGGCGCGAGCGGCAGGACCGTCACCGCCCGTGCTAGGACCAGCGGGCGGCGCGGCGGCCTGCGAGAGGGCCTGGAGCAACACTGACTTGGCGTCACAGAGCTGCTTCCAGTTGAGCGCGCGGGCTGCTCGCTCATCGGCCCCCAAGTGCGCAGGAGTCCTGTCTGGATGGTAGACTAGGGACTGGCGCCTGAAGGCGGCTTCGATGGTGCTGCGCGAGGCCCCGTCCACGACGCCAAGCAGTTGGCGAGAGGCGCTCACCCTGGCCGCTCGCTGGAAGATGCGGGGGGTAGCAGCCGTGGCCCCCTTTGGCGCTTCCCGTGAGCCGACGCGCGACGAGCCCCCCCCGATCGCAGGCGGAGGGGCCGCCGCGGCCTTGGAGCGGAGGGCCAGAGGCGGAGCACGCTTGGCGGCCGGGGGAGCCGAACCAGCGCTGGCGGCGGCAGGGTCGGGGCCGTGCGAGCCGCCCTCCGAGGACGCAGACGCTTTGGGCGTGGCGTCTGCTGTGGATGTGAGAGGCCGGTCGCTGTCAGCGAAGAGCGCGTTGCGAGGCCCGCGACGCTCTCCGCTGGCGAGAGCAGCTTCGCTGCTGCTCTCGGCGGCGCCCGAGGGGTCGAGGGCTTCGCCCTGGGCGCCGTCGCCGGCGGCGTCGGCGGCCATCCCCGCGCCCACCGAGAGGGGGGGGGCGGCCGCCCAACGGTGGCTGAGCAACCCCTCGGGGCCTCGAGCCACAAGCTGCGCAACAAATCGGCCCCAGAGACAAGTAGGGAATGACGAGCGGGAGTCGGCGTACGCGATGCAATCAAAGCGAGTAAATTCTCCTCTCTCTGCTTCCACTAACCAGGCGGGAGGGTCACGAGACGGGGGCCTCACCGCACGGTTGCGCGTGGGATCGTCGGCCCTATGCACGTCCGTGGGCACGTACATGCCTCCCATATATAAACCTCCTCCTATCACATAGGGCAAAGTGGTCGAGAGAACATGAGATAGACCAGGAGAGCTGCTGCGCCCGTGCGCGGTCGCGCCCAAAGCCACTTTTGAATCCAGGAGAACGGGGATACGAGAGTCAGGGAGGCGAACACAACAGTATTTGCACAGACTCTTATACACTGTGGTCTCAAGGATATTGATGTGACGAGGCATGCGAAACTCCCATTTGTACGCGAGCCGAAAGCGCAGCGCCTCTGATAGCTCGGTGACCCAACGCGGCGCGACGGGGGGCTCAATAGACGGGAGCCCCAGGTCGTGATGCAGTTGGGTGAGCTCAGGGCCCAAGGGCACGCCGCGGCTGAGTACGGCGAGGAGGCTCCGATTGTGCAGAATCGTGTGCCACCCCCCGTGCTCCGATCTGCGCCACAGCTCGGCGGAGAGCTGCGGGCTGATAGGAGCGCGGACAACGCCCCCCCAGCCGAGAGACGCGTCCGTACCGAACACCTCGGGGCAAGGCTGCGCCCGAAGGTCGGTTATAGCCGTAAAGGCTAAAAAGGTGCAGGCCAGAAGCTCGTCGCGAACATAAGGGGGCAAGTCGTATTCGATGCCGTCCTCGGTCGCCAGGCGCGACAAGAAGTTGTAGACGTGCGTGAAGATGGCGAGCATCGGGCGGCGATAGAGGAAGACCTGGACCCAGCAGCCCACAAGAGAGGCTAGCAGGGAGCGGGTGGTGATCCCGAGGTAGATTTGGATCAGGGTCAGTCTGCACAAGGCCACCGTCCGCACAAGAGGAGCGCAGACGATGCCTATGCGCCCCTCCACCTCGGCGCCCACCACCACCTTGTGCGTTTCGCCGCGCGCGCGCTTGCCTGGATGCTGTATCAGGCCCACGCGCGGGTAGCCCGCATCACAGGCGGCAAAGACCTCACGATCACGGCGACACGGGTCGTCGGGGCGAGGAGCGGAGCCACGCCACGAGAGCTTCTGAAAACCTGTATGGTCATCAATATTCAGCATCTCGACAAACGGGCCCCGCGGGAAGGGCGAGCGGTGGACAACCTGCTCGTGAGGCCGCAAAGCCCCGAAGCTGTGCAAGACGCCTTCATGCGCAGAGTTGGCAATCTCCACAGCCATGTTGTCGCCCATCGCCAGAGCATTGAGGCAGGGCGCAACATCCACACCTTCAAGCTCGGGGCGCCAGGCTTGAAAGGCCTTGAAGCGAGATGATGGCAGACGAACGCGCAGGGCGTTACGTCTGGCGCGCGCGGGAGGGACGCGGAAAGTGTAGTAAAACTCCCGTAGGTCGTCACAAGAAACTGCCAGCCATTCCCCAGGTGCCAGCCCCAAACGGCACAGCAGGAAACCTTGGCCAAGGCGCTGGGTGCTGGACGAAATTGAAGCACAGCGGCTGTTCACGACCGTGGGGTTCAGGATCAGCCTGTCGAAATCGCTGTCCTTCGGTACCCTGAAAGCTCCACAGGCTTCATCCCAGGCGAGGTCCGAAGCAGGAGTCAGGTACAGGGCGCCACAGGCATCCCACTTCTGGAGTAGGGCCCACAGCTCGGCGCGGTCCATATGGACGCGCGCTCCCTTCTGGCCAGCAGGCCACTCTGATGCCGGTAGCCGCATCACCTCTGGATCGATGAAAGCTTCGCGGACTCGAGCGTCGGAGAGGAAGGGAACGGGATCAAACTCTGGCGAATAATCCCACTTGATGCGAGACGCCCTGACTTTCAAATCGAAGGGCTCGGCCTGGGTGGAGTCCCAAGCCGCCGCAGCCGCCAACGAACCAGGCACAGAAGGAGCGCTGGTCGGGCAGTGCCGCATGGGGGCGGGTACGGAAGAAGAGGAAGTGAAGGAGGCCTCCAAAGCTGCAACATGGGTGGCCAGGCCATGGAGCGAGACCTCAGTGGAGTCGAACTTGGCGAAGGCTCGACCTAAGTCGCTCTTGCCGCCACGGGCGAGGCGAACTGCGATCCGACACAACCGTTCGATACGGGTGCGGACGCCCTCCTGGCAGGGCGAGACCGTGGCGCGGACGCGAGCCTCGGCGGGAGCGAGGCTAGGATGACCCAAGGTGAGCCAGTTCAACGCAATAACAGAATACTGCGCGAGCGTCCGCGCCGCGCGCCGCAATCTCCAGCGCTCCCTGCGCCTCGCCGACAAGCCGTCAGGCGGGGGACCAAGAGGTGGAGCAGGCGGGCACGGCCAAGGATCGCGGGGAGGCGGCCCCAAAAGGTACGGGTCGTCCCTGTCCATTGCACGCATAGATGAGCGGGAGAAAGATCCAAGAGAACATCGAGCACCCATCCCAACCTGGGACAGCGCTGCCGCCCAGTGGGTGATATCAATGTTCGCGCCTGGAAACAGGCGCAGCAAGGCAGACAAGTCAGCGACGAATGGCGCGACTTTGGCAAGTGCAGCAGGGGTGCTTGAAGGAGAACAGGCACCAGCAGGGACACCAACCTCAGGAGCTGCAGGCCCCCTGGAGGGCGCGCGCGACTGAGGCAGGCGCCGGCCAAAATGGCCGAAGGGATCCGAGAAGCGGTTCGGAGCAGAGCGAAGGGCGTGGTGGCGGAACGTACTCCTCCCTGCGGGGCCGCAACAGCATCGCTGGAAGAGCGCATTCCTACCCTCACGCCCTCGCTGAGCCCAAACGCGCCTAGCAGCCGCAACAGCGTCGGTGCAGACTGTGTGCGGCGGCGTACCCCGGCCCCGCGAAGGCCCACCCTTCCAGGAGGCGGGCGCCAAAGGCGCCCTCAGTCCTTCTTGGGCACCGCCTTCGGTGCCTTGGACGCACCCTGGGACTTGGCGGGGGGCTTCGAAACCTTGGGCTGCTTGGGCTGATGAGGTGGATGCTTGGGGAGCGCGACGGCGCGCTCGGCGTCGAGACGCGCCCGAAATGCTTGCAGCTCCTTCACGTATTCGCCCTGCGCCGACAGCCAGCGAGGATCCACCAGGGGTGAGAACGGGGTCTGGGCCTCGCGCTCCGTGCGACGACTGGTCACGCGACACGGGGGAGGCTCCAGCCCCGTAAGGAACCAGGCGGCCTCGAGATAGCCGCGGTCCCCCGCCAGCTGGTCGATGAACATGCACTGACACGTCAGTAAAGTCTGGACTCTCTCGGGGTTGCCCTCTTCGCAGGCCCGCCACAGCTCGGCGCTGAGGAAGGCGAAATGCGTCAACAACTCGTGCGTCGTCGGCTGAGCCCCCAAGGGACTGTGCTCCCGAAAATACTGATGCATGGCCATGGGGGTCACGGCGCTGACTTCCACGCCCAGGACACGGGCCAAATTCTCCTTCATCAGTCCTCGCACATCGGGGCCGTGCTGTAGCAGCGCTTGCTGCCACTCGCGCCTCCGAGCAATGCCCCCCATCTGGGCCGATGCGGGCGCGGGGTCGCCCGAGCTCGTGGGCGGAATTTGAGCTGAGTCGCTCAGGGTCCCCAGAAGCGGATGGACGGTTGGGCGATGGCCCCGCCCCTGCTGCAATAGGAGGGACTGGTGCAGGCACTGTAGCATGAGGCTGAAGTCCGTCGGATTGGCCGCATGGGGCGGCTCTGACCCGTCGGCGCCGCCCGCCTCGGCAAAGCCGTCGGCCGCAGCGGGATGGGCTAGCCCAGGTGGCGGCGGGGGGCCCATCGCTCCGAAACCGGACGAAGGGGCCCGAGGGACAGCAAGAGAGCGCGCCTTTTCCCACGCCGAGACCAGCGCGGAGGTCGGACCCTTGGGACGCGCGGAGACCCGCTGTGGGGCCACGGGCGCGTGAGACAGGACGGCCTCGATCCCCGCAGGATCCAGCCCGAGGCGCACCGCTTCGTCGCTGAAAAGCTGAGGCACCTCGGGCCGATCGCTCCGGGCAGCCGGCGCGGGGCCCAGCGGCTCGGGTCTGCCGACCATCGTGGAGGCCGCGTGGGCTGCAAGCAAGGCGCGCATTTCGGCAGCTACTTCGGCACGGGTCATAGGAGCCCCGTCGTCCAGAGACGCCGCAGGGGCACCAGGAGCGATCGGAGCGGGACCCGCAACCCGTGGCGGCGCGGCGGTGCCCGCGCGCTTCGCGGGCGGGCCGCGCGGCGCTCCAGCGTCCGCGGGAGATCGCGCACTTGGGGCCGTGCGGTCGGCTTCCCCGTCGGCCGCGAACCCCTCGGGTTCCTCCATCTCGTCGGCAGAGTGATAGGGAGTAGCCCGATCGGCCCCTGGGAGCGGCTCTTCTCCTGCAGTAGGCGGGGCGCCGTGCAAGCGTGCGTAGCCCTCGCGAAGCACCCAAACCCCCGAAAGATGTGGCCAATAGGCGCGGCCCCGCACCTCGGCGAAGGGAACGATGACTGCGTCCTCCCCGACCTCTAGAGGGTAAAGCGACTCGAGCTCGAGCTCTGCAACCTCGATGTCTACGACGAGGACGGATGCAGTAGTGGCGAGCGGCCGTGAAGCGGCCCCCTGGAGCTGGACGTCCACTAGCTGGAAAGGGCCTATCATTCCTGCAAAGCCATCCGCCTCGGCAGCCACGAGCTCCGCCGTAGAGCGAAAGGCGCCAGGCAGGGCCAGAAGGATGCCCCCTTCTCGAGACGCGAGGGGGATAGCTGCCCAGCTGGTGTCGCCGTCGTCTAGGCGCCATCGTGCGTAATCGCGAGCCGTGGGAGCCGCGAATGGGTAGAGCTCGGGCCATAGAGGCCCTCCGCCAACTGGTGGCAGCTCAGCCATCAATGGGCGCTGTCGTGGGAACTGCCGCCCGAATGCTGGGCGCCTGCCCGCTCGAGCGCTCGAGGCCGAGGCGGAACCCCGTAAGCCAGCGCTCGCGCCGCACGGCGGTCCTGCTCAGGGGAAGCAGGAACCGCACCGCGCGGCCAGGCGGAGGCCCTGAGCCTCCGCCACACGTACGGGCCCAGCAGCCCGAAGCAGCAGCCTGCGCAGGCGCTGCACGCGGCCGTCACCCAAAGGAGGGCGACGACCGTGCTGAGCAGCCAGGGAGAGACCCCGCCGCTCAGATCCACCGCCAGCCCGAGGCAGACGGTGGGGCAGGCGGAACCCGCCGAAGGGAGGGGGCAGTAAGCCCCCTCACCCTCGGACGAGTCCGCCTGCTGGATGGACCAGGCAGGCGCAGGAGGCCCTTGGTCCTGAAGCACAGAGAGGGGGGCAGACACGAGCCGCTCGTAGAGCGCGGCCCGCAGCCCCCTGAAGAAGATCTCCCCAGCGCCCCCGAGAGCCGCTTGTGCGACCGCCTGCATAAGGCGTCCGCACGCGCGGCCGACGGGGGGGCACTTGGGCAGAGAAGCTGCGGAGACAGCAGGAGCTTGCTCACAGAGAATAGAAGAAGCAGGAAGAGGAGGAGGAGGAAGAGGACGAGGAGGAGGACAAGGAGGAGGACAATATGGATCTCTTGTCGATCTCGTCGGGGTAACTCGCGAGAGTTCGCAGATATGGCCGATGTCGATACCAACCGAACTGTACAATGAAATAGGTAAGGTAGATATTTTCCTCAGGACAAAGGCGGGCTCGTTCACGAGCCAAATCAGCATGTAATCCGAAACCGCGCACAAAACGCTCGAGCATTGAAAATAATTACGAAATCGGACTGGACATCTCCTTGAAACGTTGAAACGGTACCGGGTCGGAAGTTCCCGAAATCCTATGAATGTCTCCCTGGGGAATCCGAGTTCTACGACACGGGGGGTTCAGCGTTCCCCTATTATTCAAGCTGTAAGTCGCCAGCCCTGAAACGAGAGTGCGAGAGTAAATGAGGTGAGACAGAGCTGCAAAAGAAGAGGTGTGAGCCCTGAGACTGTGGCTCATCATTTGCTGGCTGTCCTGCTGCGCATCCTCGAAGTCACCCTCGAGGTCCGAGTCGCTGAAACTCGGGATGACGGGGGGCCTGCTGTCCTCCTTGCCCATGCTGTGCAGAACTTCCTTGCGCATGAGATTCCTCTTCTCTGCTGGCGTAAAACTGGAATCCTGAACTAGGGCCCATGCCTGCTTGTAACGCAACGCTGGGGTCATCTGCAACGCTGGGGTCTCCAGCTCGGCGAGGCCGTCGGCAACCATTGCCTCCGAGCGCACCCACCGTAGCGAGGCAAGTGCTGCCTCGTGCTCTGCTTCAGCGCGAGGGCTTCGATCGCAGATCGCTGGTCGTTGCAGCCATGCCCAGACGCGCATGCTCGCACCGCGCTGTCGCACATGGCCTTGCAATCGGTAACCAACGCCCCGGGAACCTTCTGAATGCACTCGCTGATCTCCTGATACTTGATGGGTCTCCCGGCGAGCACCTCGAACCAAGCCAGTCTGGCGTGCTCCTGCGCCTTGCCTGTAATCGTCCTCATCTGAATGTCAGCAATAAGTGAACTCCTCGTCGCACGTGGTAGTCCCCTTGAAGCTCCTTGTATTACTGACACGGCCGTGCGATGTCCGTCCAAAATCGTCTTCTCCGCCATGGCCATGATCATCCCACCCTGTGAGCCTCCAGACTTTATGTCCATTCAACCTGCATCACGCCGCGCAACAAAGACGGGATTCTTCATGGGTGTGCAAGTGATGTTGATCCAAGAGGTCTCATGAGCGGCATGGACGAGCTGGCTGACACGTTTGACGGTTGCCATGGTCTCGGCCGGAACTTCGCCTCCGAGGGTGCTCGTTTCTCCAGCCATGCCATTCCTGCTGGCACCAAGAACATGGCACTTCCCCGAGCACCGTACCTTCAGGCTCTCGGACAGTGGCACGTCATCATTTAGCGCGTGCTCTTCCTTGCTCAGCTCTCAATGTATTCCACCTTCTGCACTGCCTTGGCCAGACCCTGAATGATAGTGTAGTCGGCCAGCTGCACGCACTCTGAGCAGCACAGGGTGATGAAGCCAGTTTCCCAGGATCCCCATTTGTACAACTTCTGAATCTCCATCAGGTTCTTCTGGCCAATCTCGCTGCCGGGAATCCCGATCACGAAGTCGCGCACGTGCACGAAGATCACCGTCGCGATCTCCCGGTGCTTATTTTACTTGATCCACAGGCACGGTTCGAGCGCCATGGCCACGCATCCCAACTTCCGGGAGGTCGCTGGCCACCTTCTCATACCACTCCTTGGGCGCATTCACAAGGCCGTAAGCAGCCTTCAGCATCTTCACGCACTCCTCGTCCGATAACTGAAATGCTTCACGTAATTCTGGGGCGGTTTCTTCTAGAAGATCATGCTTCGCTTGAGTCGGATCCCCTTGTAGGAATGCTGCCTTTACGTCCCCTTTGCAGATGCGCAGGTGCTTGTTGGCGACCATATGGAGTGCCAGGTCCCTTCCTCGGACCGAAATTGTTAACTTCGACTGGTCGAGCGTGACCAGCCTGGGGTCTTGAAACCCGAGCAGGATCAGCCTGGCCGGGCCTTGCCATCGTTCTTCATGATGCGATGCCATATCATATTCATAGGCTTGACTCATGATTGCCTGAGTGCCGCTTGACAAACTGCGTTCCGCGTCCAGCTGTTGACCTCCACCATTCGCGCCTCGGCAATCTTCGCCTTCACCTCTGGAGTAGCTTTCCGCACGGTGATTTCCACTTGAGAACCTGCTTCGGCTTTTCCTTGAATGCGGCCAGGACGTCGCCTTCCAGAACCATCTCCGTTAGATAGATCTTTGTGTCCTCCTTCAATGTGGCGAAGATCGCTAACACTCACAGCTCCGCAGTGGTCCTGGCCATCTTCTCTGGCGGCCGGTCTGGCGGCTCTCCAAGATCGCCTCGATCGGCGCGTCGTCCAGAAGCGAGTTCGCGTTCATAGTGTAGTCTGTGCTGGGCCTGGCTTCTCTGTGTTGTTCTTCTGTTTGAGGGGCCCCTGGTGGCATCGGTGTCTCAGGCATCGGAGCGCCCGAGGCTGTCCTCGTCACTGGCCTTTCTTCCATGTCTGGTTCAGATCCTCCACCTTCTCCCGGTCCTGGATACTCGGCCAATCTCCTGAGAAAGTCCTCTGGACTGAGCACTTTTTCTCCCTCGGCTTCTCGTTCAGCATCATCTGCATCATCGCGGGGTTCCTCCATTGGCACGTCCTCTTCCCCTCCTCCTTCGGGTTCTGGGTGACCCTCCGGCTCCTCTGCTGGTGCTCCTCGTTCGTCTCGAACGTGGTCTGCTCCTGCTGGTGCTGGCTGATGACTAAGGTCCCAGTATCTAGCTCCGATGTCCAGTGCATCCATCACTGGCCGTCGTTCCAGTGGCTTGGGCTTCTGCATGACTGAGTAGAGTGCTCTTTCGTTTTCTGATTATGCTCGAATCTGTTGAGGGGTGCTCAGGACCAACTGATTGTTGAAGTAAATCAGCACCAAGTTGCGAGGGGGGGGCCTCGCCCTCCTCGTGCCTGTAGAACTGGTTGATGACCAATGCAGGTCCCATGAACTCGCCCTTCGACATCATTATATGGTCGTTCCTGCCCCCGGGTTCTAAAGAACATCAATTCGCCGGTCCCCCGCGCAATGAATCTCCGAGTCTTTGAAATCGCTGCTAGACGTGCTTGTCGATCGGCCAGTGCTTCAGCGCATGCCTTTCTTGCTGGCATCCTTCTCTTGACCACTCGCTCGGCGCTGGATCCTATTTCGGCATCTGCTTGTAGTTGCGCCACTGATCCTGTGAGCTGCGAGTCCAGGTCGCAACGGACGTCCAAAAAGAACTTGATCTGGAGACGCGCCTGAGACTCGAAACATCGCGGCGCGTGCGGCTGCGCGCCAGCTGAAGATCTCCTGAATCGGACCCTCAGGATCCATCGTGGCCGTCCTGGTGGCGGCTACCTTCAGCAGGCTGGTGGTGACCTCCACTCTTCCATGCTCCCAGTGAGCTTCCGCAGGTCCGACTTCCCAGTAGATCCCATGATCTGATGCCGACTTGCGGAGAATCTTCGCGCGGCACGCCCTAGCAAGATCCGCCCTTATCTGAAGGGGCCTCCCACAGCACCTTGCCTACTCATTGCTGAACGTCTGCCAGACTACGCCGGATGGAGTCTTCAGGGCGTTGCCCTTCATCGGCGCCGCGGGGCGCATGTCTGGGGCTGCCATGGCCGACCCTTCGTCGATCATAAGCGTTCCTCTAGCCCGCGTCTCGGTGATTGGGAGGATCCAGTCAAAGCCATCCATCTGCAAAACATCGAGTGGTTCGGCTTGTGCTCCTGCTGCAAATGGCATTGGATGACGACGTATTGTCGCCTCGCATATGCTGCACTTGAGCTTCCCGGCGAGCGCGATGGCCCACGGCTGAACTCCTTTGCGAGTGAGATAGGCTCTCATGGCATTGACGCCCATGTAGTTCATGTTGACGTGAATGCTCATCAGCCCTTTCTGGACCAGCTCTATGGCCTTCGATTCAACGTTCTTCAATGCCTCCTCGGACGCCTCGTCATTCCCGAAGCTGTCACCTTGATCCATCGCGATGTGTTTCTGCAGCTCGAAGCAGCCATCGCTGTCCTCCTCCATGATGGTAGCTGCCCATTTCCTGCACATTGCCTTCGGATACTTCGCCGTATCACCCACATCTGCTGTTCCCGTCTCGATTATTACGGTGCGCTGATGATCTCGAGTGCACCTCTCACGTCGTCTGTCTGCAAGTCTCTGACTGGTGGTGAGTATCCCCCAACCCTTCCTGATGAGTTCTCAAGCGATGTTAACTCCTCATGCCCCAGCCGCATCCGTCGGTGATGGGCTCGTGTAGCTGCTGCCGCGCGTCGAACATCTCTGGAGTGCTCCTCCATGAACTTACAGTGAGTGGGCGTTCGAGGGAGATCTCGGCATCCAACTCCTTCCGTACGTGCACTAGCACATCCAATGCACTCCTTATCACTAAGCGACCCCGCTTCCGCAACTTCACCAGTCGATCTTGC
Organism: Prorocentrum cordatum; assembly: GCA_963575745.1. Classification (NCBI taxonomy): domain Eukaryota; class Dinophyceae; order Prorocentrales; family Prorocentraceae; genus Prorocentrum; species Prorocentrum cordatum. Next base: position 368,657 of record CAUYUJ010000002.1, on the reverse strand, counting down.
GACTCCACTGCGCTGGGTCGTCCGTTCTGGAGTGCTGAGAGCGGGGCGCGCGGAGGCGACGCATGTATCCATCTTGATCTCCCCTTCATGATCTGTTCCTTCGCCTTGACGACTGTCGTATTCTTATTGAAGACGAACGTGCTGAATTGTCCCATGCGCGAGATGACGCCCCCCCATGCCCCCCACTTCCTTGCTGGGGCCGCTGCCGGGGGCGCGCAGGCCTCCAGAAGATCGGTTCGATGAGTCCTGGCTACCGTCTTCGGCTGACGGATCTCCTCCTGGTCTGTGGCGCCGGCTGCCTGTAGGTCCTTTGCCACTCGTAGGCGATCTCCCGCCAGCCCCAGTGGCCGAGATGGCCCCCGAATCCCCTGGCAGCCGTGGACTTGCTGGGGCGCCCGTTCTTCGAGTACCTCATGAGTTGTCCGTGGGCATGCCCCCGATGCCGAGAATGAATTCGAAGTACCAGCCGCTGCCATATGGTCATCCCCGTGGTCCCTTTTCTCCTTCCTGGGATCCTTCTTGGGTTTCTTCGTCTAGGTGGTCTTCGACATCTTCATCGTCATCATGGTCTCCTCCTCCACGTGGATGGTCTCCTGCGTCGGTAGCTTCTTGTTGGCAGCTGTGCTCATGGACATCGGTGTCGTGGTGGAGGCTGAACTTGGCCCTGTGGCCGCTGGTGGTTCCGTTGGGTCCACGAGCTTCTCCTTCGTGCCTGATTGATTGGTTGATCGTATCCGTGTCCTCGCCACTGTCGGTAACCTATCTCCCTGGTCTCCGCGCCCAACTGGAGGCCCCTCCCGTGGTCCCTGGACATGGCTAGTGTTCCTGCCAGTGCTCGACGCGCCGCCTCCGCCAGCAGACCGCCTCGCGCCGCCTGCCGCGCCGCGGCCTCCCTTTGCTCCTCGATGGCGTCCGGGTCCGTCGCTGCGTGCAGCTCCGTCGCCGGAGCCCTGAGGTCGTCGCAGTAGTCCGCTGGCTCCTGACTGGCTGCAGCAGGCGCAGCCTGCCACTGCTGCGCTGCGTAGCGAGAGTCCACCGCGGCGGACGGCTGGACCAGATCCCATTGCTGAACCTCCTCGTCCGAGACTCGCTTGTCTCGGTGGCATCCCCCGGCCCCAGGGGGCTGCTCATCATGAAAGCCCCCCCCGCAGCAACTGCCTGACGCAAATGGCTCTGAAGGCGGACGGCGCGTTGTTGTTGGATTCTCGTCGGTGATCTCACAGGTCACATCGAGCGCATGCGAACACCCCGCCATCTTCCATGTCCGCACCCAAGGTTTCCGAATCTATACCTCGTTCTCGTTTCCGAACCTTCTCTCGTAAATATATTTCTTGTTCGGGGGGGTCGGCGATGCTCTCAACGTGGTCTTTTTCGTTCGGGGGGTCGTGGATGTTCTCGACAGGATCTATCTCGTTCGGATAGTCGATGAGGGTCAGGTAGACGAGGGTGTTTGGGTTTGGCATTGCTTCCATGTTTGCTCGAGCGTGGTTCCGCCCTGGTCCCCCTAAAGTTTCTTGGGGAATTGCAGCGGGTTTCGAATTAGCTCGCTTGAACTCCGTGCTCTTCTGACTTCTATTTGTTTCGGTGCTGTTCCCAGGATCTCTGGGCGACTCCTTCCACGTTCCCAATGGCAACTTGCTTCCTCTTCCCACTCCGAAGGCGCTGTCTGCTCCTTCGGCTGGGCACCCTCGCAATACGGGGATGGCGCAATGGGAGCTGGACAGGCGCGCCACCGGCCCTCGTGCCCGTCCGGGAAGACGAGCGCGGACTTCTCCATGATGAGATCTGCTCCGGCCTTCTCCAGGTAGTCCAGACACAGCAGCATCGGCGACTTCGTCTCAACCAGATCGAAACACAGCTTGCTCTTGTCCTCGACCAGCGCGATGGGATGCTCGAAGCCGAATCTCCCTATGGACTGACCCTTCTCGCCTCAGGCATAGGTAAAGTTGGTCTCCTTGGCGTCGTCCATCTCGACCGGGCCCAGGCCCGTCTCTGCAATGATGGTCTCCTGAATCGCTAGCGCCAGATGCATGCCGATCATGCTCTATGATGCCCCGGCGTCGATGATAGCGTATCCAACCATCTCCTCAGGTGCCCATCCTGCTTGCCCTGCTTCCGGGGTATATCCTCTTCGTTAACATAGTAATTCTCCTCAGCGTCGACTGCGTCCACGCAACACTGGGGGCCATATGCAGATTGTTACCGTCGGTACTGTGTCACCGCGCATCGGACAGTCGACAGCTCGGTGGGGCCCTTGGCAGATCAGGCACTCTACCGACTTGTCCTTGCCCTTGCCCTTCTGCGGGCGTCCCGCCGTCGACTGCTGCATTGGAGGGCGTTCTCCACTTTGTGGTCCAGGAGGTCTGAGAGGGCGAAGTGCCGACTTCGCTACTGCTGTCGCCCTCTGATCATTGCTGCTCTTCTCCGGGATCTGACCGATGCCCGCCACTGAGAAGTAGCCGCTCCTGTTCTTTGCCGCTTCGGCCAGAATCTTCTTCGCCTCTGCGAACGCCCTGTTGGCATCCAGTGCGTAGATCTCAGCGTCCTCTGTGTATGCCTCGAGCGTCTCGATCTCCTCGTTCGCAGTCTCTTCCTCATAGTGAGCCTCGGCCTCCTTTGCCTGCTCAAACTCATCCATTTCGTAATAAACCATTTGGTCATCCTCGTCGTCGTCATCCTGGTATATCACCTTTGCCCACCTGATGTCCCGGTTGTTTTGGAACCGCGTCTCTTTCCTTCTGAAGTTCATATTGTCCCTGGCCGTCACATCTTTTGTCGGACCACACGTAGTTCGACTTATCAATGACCGTCTCGAGCATCCACTCGTGTAATCCTGCCACCACGGTGTCTCGCTCACTCGGGTCCAGGTTCGCACCCACCAGAAATATGATTCCACGCATTTCGTCCGGAAACAAGTCCATCACGCCCATGTCCGGGCATATTGCCCGCACACTTTTTTCCATCCCCTGATCGGCGTCCTCCTCCTGTTCCGCATAGGAGTCCGATCGTCTGTCCCAGCTTCCTCACTCTCGGTCCCGATGTTCTCCGGTCAGAATAGTACGAGAACGCCTTATATACCACATCATCGAGGTCCGCTTGCCTAGATTCTGGAACACTCTGATCCGATTATCAAGGCTCTTTTCTCCAACGATCGTGTCGGAATCTCCTTCGACTCGCGGAAATCGGAGGGCCAGCTTCCTGCGCGGGAGTTTTTGGGCAGCGCTTGCAGTAGACGTGGGCCAGGCAACTTCCGGTCATCCTCCTTCGTAGCCAAGGTGAGCAGCTCCACTTCGGCCTGATACTCGTCTAGTGTCCCCGTGCGGCCGTCCCACACCAGAATCCTCTGAATGTCTGCTTGCTGGCCCGTGCTCGACGACGCCATGAATAGTCATAATCCACTTCAACCAAGCTCCGCACTACCAGTATCTTGTCAATCTAATCGGGGTAACTCGCGAGAGTTCGTAAATATAGTCGATGTCGAGATCAACTGAACTGCATAATGGAATAGGACAGGCAACTCTTTTCCTCAGGACAAGGGTGGGTTCGCTCACGAGCCAAATCAAAATCTGATATGAAACGCGCACAGAAAACTCAAGCACTGAATATAGTTACGGAATCGGATCGGAGGTTCCCTTGAAACGTTGAAGCGGTACCGGATCGGAGGCTCCCGAAATCTTATGAAACTCTCCCTTGGGAATCCGATTTCTACGACAGAGGAGGAGGAAGACGAGGAGTAGGCGGATGCATAAATCCAGGAGGGGAGCGAGAACTACGTGGGCGTCTGGGCATGGCCTGCTGAATGTGTCCCTTGGCCCATGGAAAGGTGGTAAGAGGATCGCGCTCCTGCAGGAAATGGTACACGGGGCAGAGTGTTTGCAGGCTCTCCAGCGGCAGTTGGAGGCTCTCCAACGCGGGCCGCACAGCGCCGATCTCCCGCACCAGCTCCCGGACGGAGTCCACGACAGCAGAGACGTCCACCCGGCCCTCCTCACGGGGAGGATGAGGAGGATGAAGGAAGATGGAGGAGGAGGAGGACGAGGAAGATGAAAGAAAGGAGGGGGGGCGAGGAAGATTAAATTGCCCTGCAACGTACCCAGCTCATACCCACGAAACGACCAAGAATTGGCCCGTAACACTTTGGCAGATGGCAACACAGGATCTGCTGGCGGTTGCGCAAGCTATACGGGAAGCGCGCGCATTGCGCGACTCACCGCATAGCTGAAGGGACCAGGTGCGAGGCCCCAAAATCGGAGATGAAATGGGTGGGGGGACGAAGGGCAACAAAAAACAAAAGGGGGGCCGAAACGTCAACGCGACAGCAGCGGTGAGACGGTGAAATATGAAAAAAATACATTATTATTGTATATATATATATATATATACATAACAAGACTACAGTGGCGCTTTGCGCCATGCACCTTGGTCCTTGAAGTTTGGTATGCAGGCGGAATAGCAGAAAGGTCAAGCCGACAATTTAGCGATAACTCCTTGTTGCCTTTTTCGGCATTGCCGCTATGATAATGCTATGATTCATCCTTCCTTCATGCTTCTTTTTCCCCATTTTCGCCATACCCCGCGCATTCTCCCCATCCTCCTCAGTTCTGTTTTGCGGAGGCTCCTCCTTGGAGAGCCTCTGGGGGCCTCGCAAAAGTTGTTTCAGGCTTTCTTAGGCCTTCTGGAGGCCTCCTGGGCGTATTCTGAGGACCTGTGGGGGCTTCCTCGGGCCACCCTGCCTCCAACCGCGGTCTCCCTGAACGACCGGGTCACGATTTGGAATGCTTCGGAGGGTGTCTTGGGGCCATCTTGGGCCGCCATGGGGCTCTCTGAGGGCCATCTTGGACCCATGTTGTCCCGTTCTGGGGCTCTCTTGGGCTGCCTGGAAGCTCCTTCGGGTGGTTATGGGGCGATTTGGGAGCTTCCCAAGCGGCTTCGGACGCCCAGAAGACCGCCGTCTTGGAGCGTCGGGAAGCCGAAAAGAGGAGAACCCCAAAATTCACCAAAAACCAACAGAAAATCAATGATTTGTGCTTCTTGGGGCCTTCTTGGTAGTACTCTTGGAGGCCTCTTTGGGGCCGTCCTGGAGGCCTGTTAGGCCATCTTAAGGTCACGTCCGTCACTCTTGGGGCGCTCTTGTGCTGTCGTGGGGGTCTCTGGGACGTTTCCGACGAACCCCCCTACACCCTGCGAGGCCCGGGGGGCCGCTTCGATTCGAGGCCCGGCTGGAGGGCCCCAAAGCCCCAAATCCCAGGAGTCCGGTTTTTGTTTGGGGGGGGTCCCCCCGCCCGGACTTATAAAAATCCGCCGGCCCTGTCGGCGTGTGTGCGGGGCTTTTCCGTTCGAGTCGTCGTCTCCGTCGTCTCTGTTCCCCCCTTCCAGGGCTCTCCTCCAAGCGCGCTATCCACAGCGAAATTAAACAACGTCGTAGTGGAGTCGAAGGGAAGCCCCTTCCCTTTGATCCCTTCCCCGCAGGGAGGGGGGGGGGAGGGGGGGGGAAGGAAGGGGGGGGGGCGGGGCAGATACGACGCCCGCCGGGGCGCACTTTCTTCGAGCGGGCACGCACGGGATGCACTTCCTCCTCCTCCTCCTCCTTCTGGTCCTCCTCCTTCTCGTTTTCCTTTTCCTCCTCCTCCTCCTCCTCCTCCTCCTCCTCCTCCTCCTGCTCCTCTCCTCCTTCTCCTCCTCCTCCTCCGCCTCCTCCTCCTCCTCCTCCTCCTCCCGCAGAGGCGTCCGGGGAGCGGGCCCCGAGTCAAAATACCACCCCCTCTGGGGCGCATTTTCCTCGAGCGGGCACGCCCGAGATGCACTTCTTCCTCTTCCGGGAGCACGTCCCAAGTCAGAATATCACATCCCGGGCGCACTTTCTTCGAGCGGGCACACAAAGGATGCACTTCCTCTTCTCTCCTCCTCCTCCTCCTCCTCCTCCTTCCTCTCCTCCTCCTCCTCCTCCTCCTCCTCCTCCTCCTCCTCATCCTCCGCTTCCTCCCCCCGCTCCTAGCCCTTTCGATCAGGGTCGGCGGCACCGGCCGTCAGGCCTCTCCAATATAGGAGGAAGAATAAAACAGAGGGTGGCGATCAATACCCACGGGCGCGCTGGACAAGCAGCGCGGCCCTCGTCATGTTCGCTCCGGCGATCCAAACGATCAGTTGTCTACAAGTAATGCAAAAGGCGAGCCAGGCCGAGCTCGCCCACCAGGTTCCCTGTTTCCTTCCCGCACCGTGCAGAACGGGATCTATATGGCCGCAGGCGCGCCGCCAGGTCTCCGGGGCCTGCTCCGCAGGCGCGCGCCGCTCCGCTGGAGCCCACAGCCGGCCTCGAAAGCGGCGACAGCTTCGCAAAGAGCAACCCTGCAGGAATGGCGAGGTCGAACCTAGGTTCAAACGGCAAAACGATCCGCTGGACTCCCCACCAGCCCTGAAAAGTGGCGACAGTCCAGTGGAGAACAAATCTGGAGGGACGGCGAAGTGTAATTTACGTCCGGTCCGCGCGGGCCGTCGCTCCATTGGACCCTGGCGTCATTTCAATGAACCCACGCACGCCCCATCGAAAGTGGCGACAGGTTCGTACATCGCAGCTCTCAAGGAATTGCGAGGTCTAGACTGAATTTGCGTAGGACGTCAGTATGTTGGACTATATATATATATATATATGTATATATATGTGTGTGTATATATATATATATATGCAGGGCCCCTCAGCAGCCTTCGAAGGTAGGGAGCGTTTCGCGGTTCGCAGCATCCCCCCGGATGTGAGGTCTAAACTTGCGCAAGACGTCGCTACACTGGACCCTCAACTTCACAGGTACTAACTCCAGTGATGGGTGAGGGCGAACTTGAATCAGCGCAGGCCGTCACCACGCCAGACCCCCAAGCAGCCCTCGAAAGTGGCGACGATTTCGCAAATCGCCGCCCCCCAAGGATGACGAGTTCTAATCTGAACCTGCATAGGCCGTCACTTTGCTGGACTGTGCTGAACCCCCAGCAGCGCTCGAAAGTGGCGAAAAGTGTTGCAGTTCGCAGGGCCCCCAGAGATGGTGAGCTCGAATGTGAATCTGCATAGATCGTCACTATGCTGGACCCCCCAGCAGACCTTAAAACTGGCGACAATCATCCAAATCGCAGCCCCCCCCCGGGATGGTGAGGGCGAGTCTGAATCTGCGTAGGCCGTCACTGCGCCAGACCCCCAAGCGGCCCACGAAAGTGGCGACGGTTTCGCATATCGCAGCCTCCCGAGGGATGGTGAGGTCGAATATGAACCTGCGCAGGCCACCACTATGCTGGAACGACAGCTTCGCATTCCGCATCCGCGAACGGTTTGCTCTCCGCGAAAAGGGTTGGCTTCCCAGGAAGAGTGATGGTTCTCCGGAAGGACTTCTGGATCCGCGTGGGGTTCTGAAGATTATAAACGAAAGGCTGCTTCCCCCGATGAGAGCCTATCAAAGATCCTCCGACTGCTGCCGGCCTCCAGCTTCGCAAACAGAAATGCGCTTCCATCAAGGCGGCTCATTGGCTTCCGCATCGCTCTAGCCTCGCTTGTCCTGGGAACCATCTCTTTGCGGAGTTAAGTTTAAAAGTGCGAGGCCAGCAAAAAGTAGTAGTAGCAGTGGAAGTAATAGTTGTGGTAGTTGCAGTAGTAGTCGCAATAATCGTAGTAGTCGTAGTAGTAGTAGTAGTAGTAGTAGTAGTAGTAGTAGTAGTAGTAGTAGTAGTAGAAGTATATGTAAATGTAGATGTAAATGTAGATGTAGTGATAGCCGCACTAGTAGTGGTAGTGGTAGTAGTAGTAGTAGTAGTAGTAGTAGTAGGAGTAGTAGTAGTTGTAGTACTAGTAGTAGTAGTAGTAGTAGTAGTAGTAGTAGTAGTAGTAGTAGTAGTAGTAGTAGAAGTCGTAGTAGTACTAGTAGATTCTAGTATGTGATGGTTGATGGTAGTACATGGTAGAAGTAGTAGTCGCAGTAACCTTCGTAGTAGTCGTCCTAGCAGTAGTAGTAGTAGTAGTAGTAGTAGTAGTAGTAGTAGTAGTAGTAGTAATAGTAGTTGTTGTAATATTAGTAGTAGTAGTAGTCGTCGTCGTAGTAGTAGTCGTAGTAGTAGTAATAGTCAAAAAAAGAAAGTAGTGGTAGTAGTAGTAGTAGTAGTAGTAGTAGTAGTAGTAGCAGTAGTAGTAGCAGCAGATAGTAGTAGTAGTAGTAGTAGTAGTAGTAGTAGTAGTAGTAGTCGTAGTAGTCGTAGTAGTCGTAGTAGTAGTAGTAGTAGTAGTAGTAGTAGTAGTAGTAGTAGAGTAGTAGTAGTAGTAGTAGTAGTAGTAGTAGTAGTAGTAGTAGTAGTAGTAGTAGTAGTAGTGGTAGTAGTAGTAGTAGTAGTAGTAGTAATAATAGCAGAAGTAGTAATAGTAGTAGGTGGTGGTAGATGGTAGCAGTAGTAGTACCGCCTCGCTACACGGCAGGCGGGGGGTTGGCCGAGCCGACCCAACCCCCTACCTGAAGGACAGTCCAGTCCAGCTCAGGGCGCCAGGGGCACTCTAGAGCAGAGCCTCGCGGGCCCCGAACCCTTGTCGGAGCCCCGCAGAAGCCAAAGGGCCCCAACCCACTAAGTTGGGGCCTCCCCAAGCCTGCAGAAGCCTACACAAAGTACGAGCCTCTGCACCTGCAAGAAAAAGAAGAGGGGCGCCTCCAACCAACCCTCTTAGTCGGAGGCATCCCCTTCGAGCTCGTCGGGGTCTCCCTCGCACCTCCGGGCAGCACGCTGCCTGGCCGACCAGGAAAGGAAGTCGGCCTCCTGCTCTGGCCCGACCCCAAAACGCAACAGCGCTCGCGAGCGGGGCAAGCGTTGAGCTGGGCCCTGCTGCCCGCTACCCGTGGCCCTGCTGGCCTCGGGGGCGGCGGGGGGCGAAAGCCTCTGGCTGAATTTCCTTTGCCAGGCCTCAGAGAGAAAAAGCTGTTCCCCGAGGCGCCATGCTCCTCGGCCGCCCTTCGCGCTAGGGAACAGCCCTCTGCGAATCCGATCAGTCTGTGGCTCACGTCCTGCCCCCGTGCCGCGCGGCCTCAGGATGCCCTGCGTGCGCTGGTGGGCATAGGCGTAGCACTTCACGCAGTGGACCATGGTGGTGCCGTCCGTGCCAGGCCCCGTGACGGCCCGCTCGACGATGGCGTGGCCTCCGATCGACCAAGGCTGCCGAGGTCGTCGGGCTGCAGGTGGCTCGTCGCCCTCCGCCGAGGCCCGCGCAGCTGCTAGGGCCACCACCGCCGCGCCAGCCGCCACCCAGGAGGGCTCGGCAGCGTGGCCCCCGCTGGCCTCAGGCTCCTCGTCGCCCGCCTCGGGCTCCGAGAACTCCAGGATGACGTCGCTGGCGTGATCGATCTGCTTCCGATCCGCCATGCGCGCGTGGAGCTTACCCGTGAAGATCATCGCCTGCCTTGCGATGAGGTCGAGGCCGTAGGCAACGTCCAGCTGGTCGTCTGTCAGCGCCAGCTTCGAACCCTCCTTCGCAGCCTCGTCAGCGAGCCTGTTGCCTGCACGCTGCCACCAGGTCGTGCGGTCTGCCTCAACGTCGGCAGCGGTAGCGTGGGCCAGTACCTTGGTGACCGTGTAGCTGCGTGAGCCGTCGAAGGAGGCGTAGAACGCGTTCCACATGTGGGCCCTCGGCGACCCAGGGCGGCATGCCCATGCTGCTCCCCTCAGGGCGCAGTCCACCGCCCCTGTGCAGTCCGTCTGGAAGTCGACGTGGCCCTCGCAGAGGAAGGCCGCCATGTGGCATGCGTAGTCCTCGCCGTCCCGCGCTTCCTGCCGCGGCGCCATGGAGAGGGGCACCCATCCCCATGCTGCAGCAACCAGGCGCCCATGTCTGTCGCACTGCACGAGCGACCAGCCCGCGCGCTGCAGTTCTGGCCACCGCGTGCCGACCGCGCTGCCGTCGGTGAAGATGAGGCCGGTGAGGTACCCCGAGGCTGGGCGCCGATACCAGCGAACTGGATCCCCATCTGGGTCGCGCCTCGGGATCACATGGTCGAGCGACGGGAAGAGGCACCTGCCAAACATCTCGCCGCAGTTGCCTCCTGCTGCCCGTGCCACCTCCGCGTGCCGAAGGAGCTCGGGCGAGGCCTCGTCCTTACGAAAGGCCGCATGACCGTCGCAGCCGCACAGCCTGTGCCAGAGCGTGCAAGGAGCGCCCCTGCACATGAGGCAGTCCCACTCGGAGGCCATGCCTCTCTTGTAGAGCCGCGTCTGGGAGAGCACCGTGCCTGAGATGACCGAGTGGAGGGCCGCTCGCTGGTGTTGCTGCCAGCCGAGCGACTCCTTGGTCCTGCCCAGCCGCTGCAGCGAACCCCAGTACAACTCCGAGCTCTGATGGGAGTAGAGCCTGAAGGTGGCGTCGCGGTCGGACCACCTCTTGGCCGCTCCCTCTGCCAGCTCCATGCTGAAGGACGGCGAGACAAAGGGGAGAGGTCGACCTCCAACCCCTGGTCAGTGGTGACGTACCTGCCGCCCTCGATGGACCAGCCGAGCCTGCTGATGGTGAGGAAAAAGGCTGCCACGGGGTCCCTGCAGGTTGCCCGCGGCCGCTTCGCCGTCGCGAACCGCTGCTTGGCCATCTCCAGCAGCGCGTTGAGGGCGAACGGAGTGGGGTAGCCCAGCCAGGGCGCCATGCCGAACTGCAGCACGACCTGGCCTGCGTTCACCACCGCGGGGTCCCTCTCGATGCCTTTAGGGTAGCACCTCAGCCGCAGGCCGACGGATGCACCCGGCGCAAATGGCCCCTCGCCACGCGCTGCAGCAACCCGTAGCCCGTGTAGGACCGAGGGGGCGAGGCCAGTCGTGGCCGAGCCCCAGGTGGCGGCTGCCGTGGGGCCGCCCCTCTGCACCGTGGCGACCTTGGCGCCAGCCGTCCTCAGTACCTGCAGCCGCCGAGACCTTGCCAGCGCATCCTCGACGCGCTGCGCCCCGAGGGCGGTGCGCCTCCAGCGCCCGTCGTGCACGTCGTTGCCTAGCAGCCTGCCACGCTGCGCCCTGCCGTCCTCGGCGGGCCACTCCGACTCCAGCTGCTTCGCAACCTCCGCGTCGGGTGCGAGGTAGCATAGCTTCCCGAAATAGACGGGCACCCGCTTCTCGTCGAAGCAGCCCAACAGCATGCGCGTGGCGGGCCCTAGCACTGCCTTCACCATGCCCGTGGCGCCAACGGTCTGGAGCGCGAAGTCGTCGACGACGCTGCCCAGCCGCACGCTGGGGTAGAAGGCCGCAACCTGTTTTAAATATCTGAAAAGGAGAAGCTTGGCGATCCCCGTCGCGCAGGAGCAGCCTGCAAGCACCGTGCCCGTAGCTCGAAAGGGCGAGCTGCAGGCCCCGTCAACCGCGATGACCCTGTAGCCTGAGTGCGTGACGCAGCAAGCCCTGGGGAGCTTGATGGGGAAGCCCGTGGCTTGCGCCTCCACCAAGAGCTCCTGGTGGCTGATGTTCTCGTAGAACTTCCGCAGGTCGCCCAGGGCCGCGCCCGTGCTGAGGCCTGTCTCATAGTCCAGGGCCGTGAGGGTCTGGTGTACCCAGCCAGCCCTCTCACACGTGTTGAGCTCCCCGCCAATGTACCAGGCCTCGCGGTGCTGCGCCTCCCATTGCCTGACGATGGGCCCGCGCATGGCCGACCAGAAACGAACCTGAAGGCAGGTGAGCGCAATAGGCCTCGTGCCACCGTCAGCCTTGGCGCGGAAGACGATGACCGAGAGCCAGTCCAAGTAGGCCTCGGGCGAGTCCTCCCAGCTGGCCAGCACCTCGAGGAGCCTGGCCAGGAAGGACTCGTCCAGGAGGGAGCAGCTGTCTCGGGTGGAGTTGGTCCCACCCCAGGCCAGCCCACCTCCCGTACCGCTTGAGCAGGTACTTGAGGCTGCCCACTTCGAGGTTCGGCAGCGGCTCGGTCACCTCCCAGCTGGCCGCTTCCCCAAGTCCTCCTCGGCGCCGAGGATCCAGCCAAAGCGGGAGCCACTCCTTGAGGCAATGCTGCACTGCCTCGTCGCCGTTGACGGGCAGCACGTCGCCCTCGCCCTCGTCCGCCGTGACGAGGGTCGCCTTGGCCAGCGGCTCGGGCCTGGAGAAGCGATGGGCCAGCTCCCCCCCCCCCCCCGCCTGTAGCCGCGCCTTTGGCCCAGGCCTGCCACTGCTTCCTGGCGGCTGCGGCGTCGCTGCGCTGGCTGGCCTGCCGCTGGACCCTGGCGTGCTCGATGGGCCTCCTCCTCAAGGCCGCGTCGCTAGAGGTAGCCGCAGCGCCCAGCCCACCTCTGGGCACAGGGGCCATGCTGCCGTCGTAGTCGGCCAGGCGCGTCGCAGCCAGACGACTGCGCAGGCTGGCCAAGCCCTGTAGGTCCTTCCCTCGCGCCACCAGCAAGGCCGCGCGCTGCAACAGGCTGACCAGCCCACCCCAGGCGTGGGTCTCATTCGAGCTGAGCTGGGCCCAACGGCGGCGGCTGGCGTCGGCAATCGAAACGTTGGCGAAGCGCACTCCGTCCGCCCTGCCAGCGAACTTCTGAGCCTCGTCGCCGCGCAGGTCGTAGAGCGGGAGAAGGTGGCCCTCAGCGTGCCGAAGCCACTCCTGCATGGCCGCCCGCGGGCTAGGGGGGACCGCGCCTTCCTCCCAGGTCCAGGCAGGCAGCGGGGCCCATGGAAAGCAGCCGATGGCCCGATCGAACGGCAGCCGAGCCGTGCGGTGTAGCTGCTGCACCGTGGCGTCTGCATGCAGCCCTCGCACTTCCAACGGGACGGGGCTGCGCGGCCCGATGGGGGCCTCGACCACGGGCCCGTGGCTGAACACGAACTGCTGGAGCTCGTTGGAGATGATCGCGAAGCCGACCTCGTTGAGCGCCCCCGCCCTGCAGGTCGCTGTTTCTGTATGTAGCGCGAGTCCGCCAGCCGGCGCCGCCCGCGCCGCGACCTGGAGGGGGTCTATGTTGAAGCCGCCAGCTAGAATCCACGGCCGCGCCGCCACCCTGAGCTGCGACGCCGCGTCCCATAGGATGTCTGCGTTGGCCTCACTCATGCCCTCCCCGTCGCGGAGGTAGACAGACATGAGATCGATGGCGAGCCCGTCGCCTACGTTGACCACCCGTCTGAGCACGCGGTGGGGCTGCTTGAACTTGGCGTCGAGCGTGGCAACCGCAAACCGCTGCCGAACACCGATGCC